>JAQBSW010003530.1:0-81729 GCA_029291075.1 Eudiplozoon nipponicum
GAATTTGCGTAACTCAATTTTCTCACATAACTTGATAAAATAAACTAGGGAAAAGTGCGTATAGCCAGTTCCATCCTTTGATTAGCATCTAAGAACGAAACGTATGCGTACTTGAGAATACACATGTTGTTCGTGCTGACTTTGGCGTACCTTTCGAGTGCAATCTCAACTAGCTATACCCTATTTGCACAATTCTACATATATAATTCCATACATATTAATTCTCCGAAATAATTATATGTTTAAATTAGGATATGTTTTATTTATAAATACTTTTCTTACCACCAAAAGTGAAGTTGATAAAAGACAGAGTATAATTTTTGCTGCTGTAGTAACAGTTGACGAAATTTTTGAATGCTTAACTTTGGTGAAGTTAGGTCTGGCTAAAAATATGTTGCTGATGTCTTTTAAAGTATTGTGTAAATATTATACATTATACAATTTGCATCGATAACGACTTTTAACGAAGCTGACTATACACCAGCTTTAATGTATATGCGAGAAAAAGTGTTTCTCATCCAACTTAACTAATCATTCCGTAAATTTGTTGCGTAGTACTTAATCCCCCTGATAATTAGTTAGTAGCACGAAGAGCAAGAGTAAATGTAGGCATACTTATGTTCAGAATGACGTTGGCATATTCCTTTAGTCGTAGTTGGACCAAATTTACACAACGCTCCTATCCCCTCTGATTTTTGGTAAAATAGCGCAATATGGTGTCTAGCAATTTAATTGTACGGATCATAACCAATTAAGGCACAGCGTTTCTATTAACTTATAAGTTTAGCCTGAAGTCGACGTGTTAATAACTACTTTGAAAGCGATATTTATTTTTAATGTTGTTATACAATTGTCTCACTTACCTTAGTCAAATTAATAAAATAACGGCGTGTTAAAAGAACCTCATGCAGTTTTATCACGTATGCGTGGATAATATTGCACCGTTAGTTTATGTGGAGTGTTATTTATCCTCCTAGTTCCCTAGGAGGAAAAATAAGTCTGAAACTATTGTAGCAAATACCATGATTGTATTTAGATTTGCTGCATTGCAGTTGAGGTGTAATAAACATACGATAACTAATTGATTTCCATAAGTGAACATGGTTTGGATCACAATTATCTTTGACAAATTTAAACATCAATTGCTGCATTTGTTTTTGCTATCTATGCAGAATCTATATATAAAGAACGTTAGCGTATGCATAACAAGGCGAATTGGTCTATCCTGATAATCTTTGCAATAAATGTTACTTTTATTAGGTGGATAGGTTTGCGGCTACAGGTGACAAACTCTTATTAATTATAGATGTAAATTTGCTGAAAGCTTTGTCAAAATTAAAAATTTATGTATTTAGTAATATAGAAACCGTATTCCGGATCTGTCTAAATTTTTTTTACCATTTGCATATCAGTCGCATTGATAATATACGATAATTACCTACCCTATTGTGTTCAGCTATAAGAAAGGTTCTTTTCTGTAAAATCCATTAGAGTAGCTGATTTACTTCCTACGACTGTAAGCTGTAAGCGTTGTGTATTTTACCAATATCAACCCTTTAAATCTGCCTTTTTTACATAAGTCGGGCATGAATTGCTTTGATATTCATTCTCGCTTAATATGTGACTTCCTCTTTGTGTCGTGGGCGATTTCTAAATACGATTAATGGTTTCTTATCCGTCAAGAACGTGCAAAATGGGAAAAACATTAACTTCAAGAGGGTACATTAAAGTGTCTACTATTTACTGTGAAGTGTTGAAACACTAATCTAGAAAGCAGACATTCTACAACAGAAGTTATTTAATGCGTACTATGTTAAGTGCAGAAATCAAGGTATTTTATAGAAAATGGTGAAAAACAAGAGAACTAGGGTTATAACGGCGTCATAATTTCATTCATTAGATCTGAATATCAAAAATTATGCTCCAATCTGTGATGGATTTCTGAAAACGTTTAAAAAGAAAACATTTTACTTAAAATATGCGATGTATTTTTCAAAATAGACCGTTCTGTTTTGGTGCTGGTATCATGTCTCTATTTATCTCAACTTATTTAAGCACCGGTTATTAGATCAGTGCAAAGAGATTATTATCTCACGGAACAACTTCAATAACATGAATGTTGCATTACACAGAAGATGAACTTTTAGATACTAAGATCGCAACTTTGATATGAATAGTTGTTGTCACCACACGCGTTACCAATTTTGGTTTTCTGATCTTGTACACGTTTGTCTCAAAAATAGGCTTTACGCGACTGTTTTGTAGAAATATATTTAATTGAATTAATAATTATGACATACATGTGCACAAAATGAATGCCTGCAATCATCCTTTTTGTACGGAAGTCGATGGAGAATATGTAAAATTATATCACAACTTCATTCAAAGATCCTTTATAGCCATCCGCAAAAACAATTATCTTTTAAAAAATTCAATATAATTTAAATAAAAAACTGGTGTTCTATTTAGAACTGACGTTTAAATAATCACGAAAATTTCATGTAGTCATGTGAAATCATCATAGCGTTTATGTCATCTTCATAACATGAAACATAATGCATCAATTTTGCGAATTTGAAATATACGCCCCAATCCCATTTTACCTAACCAATCGCCGTTGTACTCTGATGATTATCATGGAAGGTCGAAACGCGCCAGTGCGTGCGACTGACGGTAGTTTTGCTATGCTGTTCGACAACTGGTTAAATACAATGGGATTGGTGTTTACTTCAAGTTCGCAAACATGATTTAAAGAATTGTTACAACCACCCGCGCAATCAATTATTGTTTAATTTAGCAAAACTACCACCAGAGACGAGTAAACTATTCTCATCACCACCCGTCCTTCCAATGCGTTTTTAGCCGTATAATATTAAACATTTTTGGCATAAGATTTAAAGCATGTAAGAAATAGTAGACTTATTACTACATTTTTTAGTTTAAAAATTACATATTTAATGTTAAAGTATACTTTTTGCGTGGCTTTTAAAGCGGCAAAAATTTGAAGAAAAAATACTTAGTAAAAAGACAAAATTAGATTTGCGCATAATCAGCCAATTTTCTAAAGTAACATAAATTGCTTTACGAGATAAGAAAGTGAAAACAATATGGTTTTGTCCAAAAATGTGGTATCTGAAGTATATAAATGAAGTATATTTCACGTGATGTCAATAAAACAGTAGGGTTACACTGGTTACCAAGTGTGCATAATATTCAAACCCCTCTTTTCATGAATTAAATAACAATAAATAATAACAAATTTACGTAGTATGCTTATATGGAATTCATTTTCTTTTCTTAATGAAAATTTCATTTAATTATTTCCACCAAACATAAATCACCAAATGGCAAATGTTGTTGAAATTTAAAATGCCGCTATATATAAATTTATTTACAATACACTGTTCAACGTCAAGCCTATATTCATACACTAAATAAAGGTGGCAAGCTTGAGATAAAAACCAAATCCATTGTAGCTAACATGCAGCACAACAGCATAACTAATGTAAATTACACGTACTCACGTGTTTCGTCTTCCCATGCTCATAATCAGAGTACGACGGAAAAATGACTTGCAAGAATCAAACCGAAGTTCATATTCATGAAGAAAAAATTTTTTCGATCCTCACCTCTAGTAGTGTCACAAACATTACACATGGCAGGAAATGTTGGTTGTACCATTTCAATGCATTCACAAACATTAACATTTTGCAGCTTGCGCCACATTTATCTCGGTAATATAATAAAACCAGCATTGATTGCGCGAGGGTTGATAAAAACTCTTTAAATCAAGTTTGCAAGCTTGATATAAAAACCACCTCATGGGAGTTAACATGTTGCACAACAGAAAAAATATCGTCAATCAAATATACTAACTCGTTTCAATCTTCCATGATAATCAAGGGAGTACGTCGCAAACTGACCAGAATTGCATAATTTGCTTTACTTAAAGATATCAGGTGGTTTCATCCTCAGTAAACAGAGTGCCGTTTTGCTTTATGGATGATCATGGAAGGTCGAAACGCGTCAGTAGGTGTAATGGTAGTTTTGCTGTTTTTTGATTAGGTAAATACAATGGGATTTGTTTTTATATCATTCTCGAAAACTTGAGTCAAAGAAATTTAATCATATATAAAGCAGAATGCCTAAAGCAATTTCCAGAGTAATATAAATAAAACGTTCTAGCAATCTTCCTTACGGCTTCCAAATTATTCGATATCAGATATGTATTAGTTAGAATTATAATATTTCCAATAATTTATCACAGTGCAAAACCCAATGACTTCTCGGTAGCACTGCACGTTAGTCTTAAACTTGAAGTATAAATTATGTTGAATACAAGTGGGAAACTTCGAAATGCTGAAGTATGCATAAATTTATTATGCAAATATTATAGTCGGTTTACGTGAAATATAACCCGCTGTAAGGCCTATTTTTTCATTATTAGCGCACTCCGCAATGTTATATTTAACCGCCGCGTCTATGCGACGATCAAAGTATATTTAGTCAAGACCACGAGAGTTATCCTCCGCGGACACTATTCATTTTTATTTTATCATCCTTTACTATGGTTTCACTCACATAAGAATCGATTTCAATCATTTGTTCCAACTAGCCAGCATTAATGTATCATTAAAAGACATATTTCAAACAATCTAAATTAGTGCGTTCGTTTAAAACATTTTTGCAGAATTTGTTAAAAAAATATTTTTTCGACTTTGACTAAACTTCGCATAAGAAAAAATGTCGCTTATCTACTAAAACGATTTTGTTATGATTTGTTTTTTGTCTGTTTAAGTAAGAATTGACGTGGCTCTGGCCACACACTGTTTGTTAGATAAGCTGCATTTCTGATGTTATTAAATTTCAAGCTTATAACTAAAAATAAATTAATGAATAAAACATTTAAAATTCTTTAAGTTGTCGGATGTCTGTAATATATTAAGAGATTGGAGAAAGATCCACCTACGTCAACATGAGCTAGAATGCAAGAGACCCTATAAATTTAAAAGGTACACGCATTTACAATATTACGAAGACTATCATGGACTGTACAATGAGGATAATATTGGTCTTTTAGATTTATTACATTTACCGTTCTCTCCATTATTAGGTTAATACCTACCACATTTGTGCAATTAACATTCAGATTTTATATATATATATATATATATATATATATATATATATATATATATATATATGATGTTACATTGGCATGTAGCGCGGTGTCTAACTTGGTTTGACACTTCGGAGATGAATGATAATTGTAAATTTGTGTTGAAAGCCATACACACCGGGTTTCATGTGAAAAACGAATCAAACAACCTGCTTCAGTTGGTATAAATATAACATTTGCATGAAAGTGCGTCTTTGATCGCATTAAAGGTAGATTGCTTACTTTTATCCAAATTCATCCATGTTCAAGACCGGATGCGGTAATCATTGCATCTAACAATTTGTATGGAAAAATATGAAGTCAATGTATCGTGCTATTTTATATCATATGCTGATTATTCAGAAAAGAATATTTTAATTTATTCGATAAAAATTTATCAAAATGGGGTAATTTTGAGTAATAGACTCCATATACTTCACTATCTGCAACAAAAACTCTACTCATGTCTATGTTTATTAAAAAAAATAATATTAGAGATTCTTTCGGCTGTTCTATTAATATATTGAAGCGGGATATAAAGCAACATAGTCAATTATAGCTGTACAAGCCATGCCTGTCTTTGCGATGTCGCAAAGCTTATGCTTTTTAGATTTTTGTAAAAAAAAGATGCTTCATTACTTATTTTTAGAATTTGCCGAAATACACTTAATGCGCTATTTCCGTATTCACATCCGCTACTTTTGTAGGTTTGATTTTGATTATGCTACTTTTATATTAAATTCGAGGCATTGATTAGTCTGATTTGTTTTGAGATTTTGGTGATTGATAATCATTTTTGCTCATTTTGCTCGTAAAAAAATTGAGTTCATATTAAATGATGTAATTACGCTTTTTAGTATTATACGTTAGACAATTGCTAATAATTGCGCAGAAGCTGAATTGATTTTGAAAAATATTTGTTTCCAGCCTATGTGGTTAAAACTGAAAATTTCTTTGACAAAGGAGTTCAATAAAGAAATTCATCATCACGCGAGTACTTCAAAAATTTTTATAGACGCAGGCAAGCAAAGGGAATATCTCGGTTTTTAGAGTGCTTAACTTAATCTCAAGATATTTTACTTTTGGATGAAATCGCACAAATATAATTAAATTTATTGCGAATTGCAATGCTTCAACTGCAGTTATTTAAATTAGGCATTGCGTAATTGCAAGTTAAGAACAATGTTCCAACGACAATTAAAATTTTAAAAGCATAGATTACTCAACACCACGTTGAGTTTGAACGATTTTGAATTCCCACCAATATTTCTTAAATTTGTGTTCATTTGATAACATGGATCCTGCGGTAGTTTTTCTCTTATATTCAAGGATTGGCATATCTACCATGCATTTAAAGTTAAAAACTGCATGTTCTTTTATAACTAACTAGATTAAAGAGTATTAGACGAAAAATTAAAATTAGTATGATAAAAGATCTCTTCTGGAAACTGAGCCAAACGACCGTTTTAAGCTTCGTACACGAAAAATGTACATATTTTATTGATATATTGCCTAATAGGAAAAATTGTTTATCAGTATAAACTAAATAATGTATCAAGTAGCAAATGTAACTCATCTAGTAGTCCTGCGTTGTCCTTATTTTGAGCTCTTGACGCACTGTCCAGAATTTGCAGCTTCCAGGACTAGCACTGGAACACATTTGCATCGGTGGTTGACACTCTATTCACTATGAAACCCCTGGCGCATACTAAACCTAATTTATTATCCTTTACCAATGTATGTTGTCAAATTTATTCAATTTCCGGCCATTAGACTTCAAATAACTTTTGCTTCACCAATCGGCATGGTGTCCGTTCTATAATGCCAGATTGTGACTGGCTGGTTTGCACTTCAGATTTGAAGATTTTCCAAATAGTTTCCACATCTAGGGAACGCTAACCAGAAACATAGTTGATATATCACTTTGGTGTAGCAAGCGGAGCAAATAGAGTAATGGTTAGCCTCAAACACCGGAGCAGAGACGTCGCGGTTCAAGACCCGTCAGTATTAAATTATATATAATACTTTATGAGCTCTCAATAAGAACGAATCCGGACCACTGCATGAATTGATTTTGCTACATGACGCCCTCCCTAGTTTAACTGACAATATATATATATATATATATATATATATATATATATATATATATATATATATATATATATATAAAGTTCACTTGGGTCGCATTTTTGAAGAGTTTATCTGCAGTTAGCTTCACTACTGCAGGTTTACACATTCATAGAGAGATTGTATCGTCCACTTTTCCAACATTCCTTAACCAAATATATAGTGTTTATAGGACTTTAAATCGGATTCTACTAATGACTCGCCTGTAGACACGGAAAGAATTTGCATATAAGATTAGATTTTTCGTTCACGATTTCTTTGGTTTATCCTTCTGGTAATATTTGAACTAATTTGTTACTAGGTGCGCAACACTTAAAAATAAATGCACTTATATGTTTGTTCTTATATTTATATTACGTCTGTCTTCATAAGGTATGCAGAGACTTAATTCAATGGTTATTCAGCTTTAGTTCACTGAAAGGCGTTGGGCGTCCGCCCAGTTATCACTTTTGAGTAAGTCCAATAAATTTTTATTTGTACTTTAATGAGATTTATCAACCTTTAGTGGCATTGAAAGGTATACTGAATTTGGCGGACAGTTTGTCATGGTATTATATATCTGGTATCTAGTAAAAATCCCAAAGCTTTTGACTTTAACTTTTGGTAAATATAGGCATTATATTTGTGCCACTGATGCTAGTTTATATTAAGACACGTCATTTTATGCCTTTTAGAGATAAAATTAAGAAGTACATTATGCAGACTATGACATGTAGTTATTTAAAGCAAAGCCGCATGATTAATAATCACATCATATGAACACGTAGGAAATAAACAGAATAAAGTGGGCATTGTATAAATTACAAAAGGCAAATCATTCAGTAAATGGGTTTTGTGCTTATAGAAAACTCTTTAGTTATTGTCCAGAATTTTACTGTAGACGGGGCTCGAACCAGGCCAAAATTGCTTTGGAGCCTGTCACTCTATCAACGGCGCCCCCCCCTACCGTACAATAAAAACAATGTTCAGCTACATACTAACTTTTGATTTTGTTTAGAATTTTGGTCAGCTGAAACTTTTTTTTCCATTTCTTTAGAATTAAGGTTTTAGCCAGCCAGCCTCAGTCTGCCGTTATATAATAGAAGCTAGCCTAACCTAAAATGTAGTATTGAATCGAAGTTTTATACACTTAAACAATATTTGATTGCACGTCAACGAGACATATCCGCACCAAAATTCTGGAAAGTAGTTGAAGAAATCTCAATAAGGACGTAATCGGTCTTCATGAGTAATTGCTTGTGCAAATTTTTGCATGCAGTGTTTATACATACAAATGTAAACATAAAAGTAATGCTTTTTTATCAAGCAGGCAGTTATGATTTACAAAAGTTTTATAAATATTCAATTCATTTATAAATTGCAATTCGCGTGTTGTTTTCACTAAGTTGAAAGTTTTGATGAGACCGGTCTAAAGTGATGCAGCAGAAACTTAACTATTAGAGATGCTAAACAAATACTTAAGTTAGTATATAATTGAAAATTATGTGTGGTGTCCAGTAGGGTGGCGCAGTAGATATTTTAGCAGACTACGAAGCGAATATGCTGTAGTTCTAGCCTCGTCTGTAGCAAATTCTGAGAAGTACTTGACGAGTTTCAAATAAGGATATATCTGGTCTACCGGGTAAATTACCTTTTCTAAACTATGTGATGCGAATTCCATACTGACTAACGTATTCATGATAGGACTGGTGTTTATATGAAGCTGTCAAACTTGATTTAAATAATTGTTATTACGACCCGTGGAGTCTTTGATTGTTCAATATGAAATGTAATATTTTTAAATTAAGGTACAAAAGAGAGGCGTGTCTCCATTTGCAAAGCTATGGAACTGGGATAAAATTAGTCAGAAATATAACATCCAAACGTATCTTATCGTCAACATTTAGCAAATATTGACAAAGATCACCTAATCTAAATTTCTGAAATGCCAATGTGAAAACATTATCAAAAATGTCAAGATTTCAACTAAAAATCCATCAACAAAAAATGAGTACAAAGTAAAACGTCAACCAGCAATTAACACTTGAGTGTGAAATTCAGGAGGCGTTCCGAAATATATATAGGATTATCAAAGAAACAGACAAATGGACTGACAATCAGCATGAGGTTTGATTATGAAATCAAACAATCAGCTTTTTCAAAATCAAATTTGCGTTCTTCGAGTAACCACCAATACCAATATATTTAACAAGTCGTCGAACAACTTAGCAAAACTACGGGCAGTCGCACGCTCAGACAGGTTTCGACTTTCCATGATCATCATCAGAGTATGACGGCAAACTAACTAGCAAGCATCAACCCGCAATGGATATATATGGAGGATAGAATAAGATTGACGGTTATCATCTCCAGTATTTCACGGTAAATGTTAGCTGCACGATATCTATGCAGTTAAGAACATTAACCACATACATAAATGTGTATGACAATTAAAAAAGCAATGATTGCGCGTGTGGTGGTAATATTTTTTAAAATCTAGTTTGCGAGCTTGACGTATAGAAAAATCTCAGGGTATTTAAACAGTCGTTAAACAACAGCAAAACTACCGACCTTCCATGTTCATCATCAGAGTACGACGGCAAACTGACTAACGAGGATCAAACTGCAATTCATATAGATTGAAAGAAAAATTATATATGGGCTCTCACCTTTGGCCTTCATTTACATAAAATAATGACCGAAGGTCTATTTTTCACTTGGAAACAATTGCTTGGACAAATATTACTCATTAAAACACCTTAATTAGAAAATTTATAAAAATTTAAACTTGGTATTTGTAATATTTTTACGAGCTCTAATAAATTGCGATATTTATTACTATTTATAATTAGGAAAATTTTTTGCGATAATGTCATTCAATATAATATTATACATTTTTGCAACCAATAAACCATTTGTAATTGATGATTAATAAATTTCGCATCACGTTGTTATACACTTCAAATACCTAAGAGCAA
This sequence comes from Eudiplozoon nipponicum, assembly GCA_029291075.1. NCBI lineage: Eukaryota > Metazoa > Platyhelminthes > Monogenea > Mazocraeidea > Diplozoidae > Eudiplozoon > Eudiplozoon nipponicum. The sequence goes on from JAQBSW010003530.1 coordinate 10,246, forward strand.
GTTTAATATTAATTAGGTTACGTGCAAATATTCTTGCGCACAAGGAGACTAACTCATTTATAATTTGTAGCAATCAGCCCACGCAACATCCTAAAATTATACAGTTTTACAAAATGTGTTAATATTTTAACGAAGAAAACAAAAATAGCTATCAGAGAGTGACGGGGCAAAATTAGAAACGAACAAACACGTGAATCATATGTAGTATATTGAAAATAAATTTACAACTTTACATTAGAATCACACGAAAGAAATATTTCTCCGTTGGCAAATGTGTCAAAATCTTGCAAGAAGCGGAAACAATTTTTTTTTAATTTTGTGTCAAACTAAATGTATTAAATTAAGAAATAAAGCATAAGAGAAATATTTTCTATTTATACAAATACTAGAAAAATTTAAAAAAAATCTTTTCTTTGCAACAAGTTTAAACGAGTGCAAAAAATGGTTAGCACCATGATGTCAAACGTAGTTAAATTATTTAAACGATTTTGACGAGCTAGATTTAAACATCAATCTCATTGTAAGTAACAAGTTGTACAAACTGACGTGTTTCGACCTGTTATGATCTGCTTTAGAGTTCTGCGGAAAACTGTCTAGTAAGGATGAAGCCGCTATGCATATATAGGGAATTCAAAGTTGGATATGCGGACCTCACCTCTATTAGACTCGCATAAAGTTTACTTGACAGGAAATGTTGGCTTTACATGTTTGTGACTGCATGAAATTGTGCAGATACCTTTCCCTATCAAATGCAACGTACGAAAAGCTACTAGATGTCAAGGTCGTATATGTAATCTTCTGTACATATCCATTGCAAAATCATCATCGCTAATCAATTTTCTGTCGTATTGTGATGATGATAATGGAAGGTCGAAAGGCGTCAGTACGTGTGTCTGACAGTAGTTTACCTGTGTTTTTCGACAACCGGTTGAATACGATGGGTTTGGTGTTTACTTCAAGCTCGTAGACATGATTTGAAGAAATGGTACCACCATCAGCGCAATCAATGATTGTTTAATTATATCACCTGTATATTTGTATCGAAAGGTTCCAAAAGTTACTGTTCGTGACTGCATATAGATTGTTCATCCAAAATTTCAAAGCAAGTACAATTTATGCGAGACTTTAAGAGATGAAATCCGCATATATTATTTTGCTTTCCATATAAACCAAATGCAATTTCACACACTCTAGTCCCTTTGCCGTTGTATTTTCACGATGATCACGGAAGACCGTAACGCGTTAGAACGTGTACCTGACGGCGGTTTTGCTTTGCTGTGCAACTCATTATGTACAACACGACTCATGTTATTATCGAGCTGTCTAATTTGGTTTAAAGACTTTTCATCACGACCTGCGCAATCTGTTATTGTCTAAGAGTAATAAAATACTGCCGTTTTACCAGAAAATCATTATCTTTTTGGCCATTGCTCTGGTGTCTGAATTGTAATGATAAATTATAAATAGCTACATTAAACTTCATTTTGAACACGATACAAAATGGAATGCATCTAAATGAAAATAAATATTTATATGTATTTAAATGATTGCCTGTGTTTATTTATTTATTTATTTATTTCAAGTATTTATGATGTTGCTTCATAATGGTTTAAGTGGAAAAATTATTCTAGTATGACCTTTGACGGTTCGGGGAGAAAATGTTATATTGCACTGTGTTATTTTAATTGAATTGCAGGATGTCTGGCAAAACAAATCATTTAATTTTGAAATGGGACTCAGAAAATTTGAAATATAGATGTTTTTTTGAAAATATATAAATAAGTGCTATACTTCGGATTTTATTAACTGTATAAAATCTTCAAAATATTCAAAAACTGATATAATTAGTAATGTAAAAATGAGATATATTATCAATTAAATAGAAATGACAATTATTCAATATATAGAAGTCGTAATTACTTATGGAATAACGTTTTCTGTGTTATTTTATTTGTAATTGTTATTAATTCACGCAGAGTTTATTTTGAACCCAAGCATCTATATACTTCAACAATGCAATATATTGATTATACTAGTATTCCGTCTGTCTAAATTTGGTTAAGAGTTGAAAGATAAATATTTAAATTTATATAAATGAAGTTCATTTAATCTTTTGCATTCTTTTCTTCAATCTAGATATCAAGTAATATTTTGTTCATTAACGTCGTAATGTATTTATTCTTCAATTGAGACTCATAAATTAAAAAAAGCTTTTAAGGCGAAATTGCATATTACTTTGATTTAATTGATATAACCGTCGCCTTAATTTTTAAATATCCTAATCTAAAAATGAAATAAATAAACTACTAAAGTATTCGTTTGAAGGTAACAATATTATTCATGCTCATTTGTCATTTTCTACCATAGAGACTGAACTAAAGGCTCAACTGAAAAACTGTTAAACAGGTATATATATTATATAGTGTGAGGTAGTGCTGAAATCGCATTGTCGTAGACTTTGTATGATGTTAGCTTCACTATTGCAGGTTTGCACATTCGTCTAGGAGATTGTACCGTCCTATTATTCCACCAAATTTATAGTGGTTAAATGGCTTAATACCGGCTCTTACTGATGATTCGCCAGTAAGCACGAAACGAATGTGCATGAAATTATACTTTCTGTTCATGCTGCCTTTTGTTTATCCTTCTGGTCAAAACTGAACTAATTTGTTACTAGGTTCGCAACACATAATACATACTTGCATATGTATTAGTTTTTCGCAACAAACAGTATTTAACTGTTAAACAGGTTAACTGAAAGTGTGCTTTTATGATAAAGTCCAGTGTTACAAACATCATGCATAAATTGAAGTTGATATAAGTTTTTAACGTTTAGAACTATAGCAATGCGTAGCAAATTTCTGCCGCATTTATTTTAATTATTTGCGGGCTTGAGATAAGCACCGGCCTAAATTACGTTTACCAGTAGTCCAATGTATTCAAACTTCGCGAATCCAAATTTTATAGATAGAATCATAGAAAATTGCTTAATTGAATTGCGTATCAGCTGAAAATGATGCAAGAAAGTGACGAAAGTCTCTTTCTAGCGGTATTTAATTTTGATATTCTATTCAATGACAGTGTTTGCAAATTTAGAATGGGTGAATGAAGCATTTCTCCATTTCAGCATCTATGAAAAACGGGCAATTTGTTAATCTTGAACTTTTTTTATTTTTTATATGAGTGTCATGAAAATTAAAATCACGTCAGTGTGTGTGACAGGTATTGTTTTGCGTAATTTAATGAAATTGAAATGACGTTTATTTCAAACATGATATAATCGATAGATTTCCTTCTATTTCGAATATCGCCAACACATTTTCTAAGGCGACAACCAGGAAACATTATTACAGAATTTGATAAAATATTGTAAGCTGTGAAATAAAGCAATCGCGGATTGACCCGGCCCTGATAAATTAAATTTATATTCCATTTCCTTACAGAAATAAAAGATGAGGTCTTTTTCAATTCGTCCTGATGCATAGAAGAAGTAACACTGGCCATTATGTGCAATAGAAATTAATCTTTATAAAAAAGATGGCAAAATCGTGTTATGTATAATGGGCTGCGAATAACTGGAGTAGCTCCACATTGATATGCCAAAAATAGCATGAAGAGGAGGTATAACATTACCTACAATTGCGTAGGCGCTTGCTTGCAACGCATCATTGGAAGTCTGCACTACACCACAAAATCAGTAGCAGTTAGCGGTGCATTACTCTAGAAGTGTCTATTCAAACGTTAGTACAATTTTCTTAAATCAAGTTTGCGAGCTTGAAGTAAACACAAACCCCATTGTATTTAACCAGTCGTCGAACAACATAGCAGTACTTCCGCAAGTCGCAAGTCGCGTTTCTATCTTCCATGATAATCATTAGAGTATGACGGCAAACTGACTAGCGAGGATCAAACGGAAATGCATGAAAAGCATGAATGAAAACCAAAATTAGACATGCGGCGCTCACATTTAGTAGTCTCGCGTAAATAGTACTTGACTGGAAATGTTAGCTGCAAAATTTCTAAGTAGTCATAAGCATTAACTTGGCAATGAGATTGATGCTTACTTCAAGCTCGCAAATTTGAGTTAGAGAAATATTACCACCGCCCGCGCAACCAATGATTAAGTACTAGTACAAATTTCTTCAACAGAATATATATTCCATTTCTTAATGTGTAAAGTCGCATTGCTTGTTTTTAAAAAGAGATAACTCAACTAGGGTTAGTATAAAAACACTTATGGCTAATTGTAATTTTTCTTTTTTCAACATTTCCTGATAAATAATTTAAACGGTAGCAACTAAGTAGCGGGTGGCAAATAAACGTGATTTAGCATAATATTGTATATTTTGGTCCAGCTGACTTTGGCATAACCTTCTGGTCCTCTATGAGCTAACTTGATCTAAGACTCTCAATACCTCCTACAAAGTAAAAAGAGAGAATTCAGATGTTTTAACTGTTGTTGTATATAAGGATCAATCGGACCATTGCAGAATTGAGAGTACAAATACATCACCTAATAGAGAACATCATGGACACATTAAATAAGATGATCGAACTCAGCAACTAAGAACAATGAATTTTGAGAAATAGCTTTATTTTTTTATCATTTTTCTTGTACTTTTTATTTTCAAATTTTGTTTCTATAACCATTATTTTAGAATAATTTAACCATTTGCAGATTTTAATTCCACAAATATTCTGATATTTTAGTTTACGCTAAACTAATTCATCCTGTCCGCCTTATCTGATTGGAAAGATCATTCTTGTAATCATGCTGTAACGTGCACTTAAATAAAAAATTGGACTGGACTGCTTATCAAGCACTTGCATTAGTGCATGTCTCAAAAAACGAACTAATAAAAAAGACAAGTAGGCTATTTAAATTCCATCAGGAATAGGACAGGATTAGGTTTGAATGGCATAAATCGGAATTATGCCTATTACGTATAGAAGCAAAATGTTATACAAAGGAATATATAATGTCCAAACATTGTCATTGGCCTTAAAGGTGATAATGTTGGGGCAATGTTTTATTTTCAAAAAATTATCATTGAATGGTAAAAAGTTTTAAAATAATAATGTGCATTATAAAATTATATATTGTAACTCATTTTATAGTTATCAGCTTCTAGGCATTTGTGGCACAATTTCTTAGCAGGGTAAGCTCACTTACTATGGAAAGCCAAGTGCATCGAACATTTTATAGTTATAAAGGTAAAGGTAATTTTATATAGGACAAGTGATTAACAGTTTATGAATGGAGACCGCAAGCTTTCCGAATTGCGGCATAATTTATTATTTATAATTAAGTCTCAGTTTTCCAATATAAGTATTCTAACATGAATGTGTGTTATATTATATATATATATATATATATATATATATATATATATATATATATATATATATATATATATATATATATATATATATATATATATATATAGCAAATATGCTATCGATGCGATTTGGAAAGCAAAAGTTAAGGTAAAATAATGCAATCGATAAGAATTGTGGAAGCAAAATTGAGTGTTAAGTTTATTTGTAATAGAATTATATTTGGTCGAAATTTCAGCTTATTAGTAGTAGACGTCAATTATGATTTATGCAAAATTGGCAGTTGAATAATTAATTCATGAAAATATAAATGTCCAATAGAGAAAATATTTCTTTTAAAGTAGCAAAATAAAAAATAAATGAATTGTTCAGTTCTTTTCGTTTACGATAGTTGTCTCCAGTGGATGAACTGTTAATAGTTGGTCATTTTGTCAAACAGCAAACCGCCGAGTAACTTTAACCTCTTGGAGCACAACGTAATGTTTCCATGATTAGTGCAGTAACCAATGGTTTAACATAACTCTCTAGCACGTCACGGTTCATTGTTTCTGCATTCATCTACATACTGATTAAAACAAACTGCAAAATTACAGCCGAATAGAAAGATAATTTTTGTCTTCTTCTTTACCATGAAATATTTATATATTTATTCTAAAATTTTGAAGTCCTGGAGGAAAAAAACTACTCACTTAAGGTTCGGATAAGACCAATTATGAAGACTTTAATTATTCTTCCCAACACGTGCATAAGTGCACACATACACGCACAGGTATATATATAGATATATATATATATATATATATATATATATATATATATATATGTGCACCCAAGTATTTTTGCATAGTGTTTGTAAATGTTGATGAAGTTCCCAAATTAGATTCAAAATGTATGAGCTAGACGTATTAAGTAAAAAGCACAGATCTAAGTTATGCTTATTAGGTATATATTGCCAAAATCCTATAAATATATTTAGATATATGTTAAATATAAATATATATAATTTGAAAACATTTTTATCGTGAATAAGCACATATAAAATATTACCCTGGTGTAATATATATATATATATATATATATATATATATATATATATATATATATATATATATATATATAATGAATTGAATTCTGTTGGCAGATTACGCCTCGGGTAAGACTCGAATCGGATCATATTTTTAGCCTGTGTTACAATCCATATTGCCACGCGTGCCGCATACTACACACAACTTTACGCCCTTTACCAACATTCGTTTTAGCTAGCCTTTCATTCAAATGTAGCCTTTTTGAAATCTCTTAGAACAGACACTATGTAAAATGGAGAATTATATTAAATTGAAATCAGAGAGCGGGATTTTTATTATGTATAAAGTGTCACTAAAAATGAAGCATTGCATCAGGCTTTAAAATGAGTTCACCTGAAGACCGGTTACGTTCTTATTTAGAATTCTTAATATGAATTTCATGTATTAAAAGCTTCTAAATAGGTACCACATGAAAGAAATCTAACCGAAAATGATCCTTTATCTGGATTTAATTTTCGTGCAGTATCTGGCACCGGTGGCCCAGAGAATAGAACAGCTTATTTTGCAGCAAATGTGTTTGGGTTCGATATCCGTCCGCAACAAATTCTGCCAAGCAGTTTTAAAGTTTACAGAAAGGAAGAAATCGGTCTTCCAGAAAAAATTATATATAAGAAGGCATGTCAGTTGGTCTGTTGTTATGATAATGCGGCGGTTGTTTTCAAATATACCCTTTCTCTGTGTGTTCGTCAATGTCTGTACTTAAACTAGCCGAAATAATTTATATTCACATACGATAATTGTACGTCATAGTGATTTCCTGAATTACAAGTCATATAATAAATACAAAAGATTAGAACAAGGAGGAGAATTTTTTTAAAGTTACCTTATAAGCTATCTTGACAAGTTTAGATTAGTTTAGAATTGAATGCGAATTCGAAGACAATTTAAATTAATACCCGTTCCATGCACAAAAAGAATAAGAAATTTTATCAGATACAAGAACCGTTCCTCTCTCATATTCTTCTCAAGTATCTACAAATGAACATTTTTTTCATATATAAATAGAAAGGCAAAACAACATAGAAAATGTTAACATGGAGAGGATATGAAATAAGGGAACAAACAAACGTTTGCGTTCATCAACATATGATTTAAAACACGCGTTCCAGTTGCAATTTTCTCTCATTCGAGTAATTGCCCGACTGGTCGAACGGGCTACAAAAGTTGATCGACAGTTTGCGCATGAATATTGGTAAATAATATAATAACTGAAATAGAAACCTTAGTTTAGCTGCATATTGATGAGTCTTAACAGGATATTTGAAAATCCCTTCTCGTTGTTTAAACTGTGCTGTAAGTTGTAATGGGTTTGAAAATATTTATTTCTTTGAAAATCTGTAAAACTATGCTCACCTCGTTAATCAAAAACGTAATGGGTATTCGTTGTTAGCAATTATGAAAAGATAATTGGTTTTTTTCGATTTCTATTAGCAGGTACTTATAAAAAATTAACATTTAAGGAATAAACATCAAAATCAACATCCACAAATCGATGTCGATATAAATACTATAATGAAGCCCTAAAGATGTTCATCCGATATAAGGCCAAGAAAATACAGATTAAAGGTAAAAAGACAACATTTCTCGTTCTGAAATCAATGCAATAAAGTTTGATTTTGTACCTAATTGCTTAAAATTTATATTGACATTTCAGTTAGATAAATTAGGCGAAGTTATTTAGATTGAATTTTTTTAAAATTTTGTTAAAATATAGACAATAAATCAAAAGAAGAGCAGATTTTCTTTGATTTGAAAAAATACCAAATACAAGACCTATGTTGCTTCTGGGTTGCATTCGATTTAATTTGAGTGCAATGTAAAATTCATTTATTATGCTGGAAATAAATAGGTTAATATGTTGAAGACATAGTAAAGAGCTTGTAAACACAGGAATTTATGGATAGCCAAATAAAATCAGAATAATTTCTATAATTTTAAATACAACGGATCTAAAGGATAACTGGATAAAACTGAAATATTTGTTTCTCCAGAATGTGATCGTTATTGAGGTTGAAAAAAGTTTAAATTGCTTTCAGGATAATAATAGAAAAAAATTCAAATTAGATGTATTCAAACTTATTGTACATCTGAAAGAATAAAAATACAAAGCGAATTTTGAGTAGAAACACCTGGAAGTGAAGTTATTTAATATTTTTTAACACAGGTAAAGTTGGAGCAACAAAACACGTTTTAATGATAAAATATACGATCATAAGAGGTTAAATGAATGCCTGACTGAAAAGATAAGTTGAGGCTATATTTTGAATGAATATACAATTAGGTCAGATAAATTTTTAACTGGCGCATGGTAAATAATAATTACTAAGATATGCATCCCTTAAAGAGAATACTGTTTTGCAAATATCTATTAACATGATAATTCATTCAATTTTATTGTGGATAAACAAAATGCACATTTTGAAACGGGTAGAATATATGTGCAAATGAATTTGGAATAATTAAAATAATAGATGATTCACAAAAAAACATATAATTTAATGTATAATGTTAATAAATAAAATTAAATAAGAAATAGCCAATAAGAAAAAGCCTAGTTTTTTATCCGCGTTTACTAAAATCCGATTACATGCCGCATTTCAGTTCAATAAAAGTCTTTTAAAGAAATTTCAGGAATTACTGGAAGGAAGTAAATTAACAATAATAAATATGATGAAAATATTGAATAAAATTATATTCTCCTTTAACTATTATTGCAAAATTAATTGTACGGGGAAACGAGGCCTGTCCATATGGACAGCCTTCGGCTGTCTCAGTAGCAAGTACCTCCATGTGTTATCTGGGAAAAATCGTTTACTAAAATCATCTAAACCAAACTTGAACGTGAGATTCTTGAAAGAAATCTTTTTATTCAGGTTTCATATTATTAGTAAATTAGACAATGGTGGAGTTTAGCTTAACTAATATTTGGAGTGCAATTTAAATTGGAAAGAGCAATATTAAGTGAGAAATAATTTCCAGAAGTTAAATTATGATGAAAAATTCGGTTATTTCATCTCATACCGTCCATAGACAATAAAAATTAGCTTCATATAATTCGGGATTTTTATACACAGTGAGAAAAGACAAAAGTGATTAAAACGATATTCATGAAAAAAATGGGCATTCCATAAATGTGATACTAAGAACGATGAAGGGTATGCTAACAAAAATTGATTGTAGCACTGAAATAATGAAACAAAGACCATAGCAAAAAGTGCAAAGAATTATGTTATTACCGGTTTTCCCAATTAAATAGAAATGCAATTGGACTAGACGCTGAACACAAAATCCGATCGATACTTAAAACACTAGCATTAGGCAATAAGTAAAAGAATGAGAACGAAAAATTAAACTCCTGAATAGATCAGGAGTATATGATATATATTTTCATTGATCGTTATCATAAACCTATATATAAATATATATATATATATATATATATATATATATATATATATATATATATATATGGTGATACCATGCAACATATGAATGCTCAAAAGGGAGAATATGCAATAGCATGCACAATTAAACTTTAAACTTGCTTGACAGCTTTCGATAAAACTTTGCGTAATTTTCATGATGTATCCCACATCAATTTGGCACATGCATTAAAATTTTATTGTTCGTCTACAGCTTTTGGAAATTGCCTGGTCTGTTGACCTACGAAAGTTCATCGACAACTTCAGCATATATATTCAAAAATAATTATCTAAGTCAGCATTAACGGCTATCTTTCCGTAGTTACTAACAATAGCGTGTAAATTTGTGAATATTGTAGGGCAAATTTCTTTTTTAATGCGCGAGCATATGTGGCTCATTTAAATAGAAATGTTTCGTATATTTGCATATTCTGTGGTTTTATACTTGACCGTTCCTTCTTGTCACGCAATATGAACATCGTGGCAGCATATAAATTGCAAAAACCTGTCGTCTTTAGACCAATTTGGATGCATTCTAAAATAAGATCTTTCAGGTCTCATGTTTAAAACCTTTTAACTACATATAGCAGCATAACAGAAGACATTAAGTGACTACGCTTTAATAAAATTAAACAAGTCATTATAGTAAAAACGTAAGATAAATCTAAAAATATATGCGATGAAATTGAAAAATTCAAAATGAAGTTTCTAAAGATAATGTTAATCTTTATCGATGCCGGATTTTGTGCTTAAGCCGCTTCATAGAAGTGTAGGCAAGTAGACGGCATACGCCTTTGGTGTAATGAAAGCATACAATGCACAAAAACGATGGTCAAAAAAAAGAAATTTTGTCCATGATCGTTTTTACCATTCGTGGCCTGGCTAAATGGCTAATCTTCATAGTTTAATCGTTCCATAGTTAATACAGGTTTTGCACAAATTTTAATTCCCTGTGTGGTGCCAGGCAAAATTCGAAAAAAAATTAATTTCCTTTACACTAAAATGTGTAATTTCATTTCATTGTGTTATTTATAAAAGGTGGGACGGTATTGCAATGGAAGACACACAGCCTTGTTTTTTAATTAAAGAAGAATAATTAACCAAAGGTCAACGTGGCCTTTACAATATTTAACTAAGAACAGTTTTGTGCAAATTCAACATAAATTAACAATGCTTCGTTTTATTTTCACAATGAAGCAACTGGTTAGCCCGGGATATATGTAGATGACTATTAATAATCACAAATTATTTTATACCCATGGGCTATCATAAAAAATTGTTTAAGTCAATTGTTAAATCCGAATTCAAAAGACGTAGATATGTGTAGGATTTCAGAGGAAGAATAGGTAACCGAATACTTTATTAAATTGGAGTATTGGATTCGGTATAAAAAAAAATTTCAGAAAAATATTTCGGTTAGGAAAGCTGTGTCAAATCGAATTTTTTTTAAATGTTAGCATTTTTTTAAGTACTAGTTATAAAAAAATTGCGGCCAAATATATGTATGCTGCAAAATCATGTATGGCAATCGAGCCTTCATTCTATACTTCTTATACTCTGTCACTGCTTTAACATTCTCTTGTTTTGCTTTTCTAAATTACGTAGGTAGGATCATTTAAATAACTGATTTCAGTGTCTGATAAAATCAATCATTAAAATCGTAAGACACATTAAATTAGATGCTCACAATTTATAATTATTTGAGATCTTGAAAGCTGTGTCTCGTCGAATTTAAAAGATAAATACAATTCCAAGTTCAATTTTGTCGTTAAATGGATTTCTCACCAATTTTCATCTTGCATAATTTTTAACAATGAGCTGTCACCCAAACTCTAAATTGCATACGCGTTTTAAAATGGAATACAATTTCATTAATATTTTTGACGAAATTTACCGAATATCTTAGATTATGCACAGTATCTTATGGCTACGAATTATACTTAATGTTGATATTATATTCATTTATTTATCAATGCACATTATTACATATAAAATTATTGATTATGAAGCAGATATAAGCGCATTGGTATTTACAAAATTGAATACAATTATGTCTATAATCTAATTTTATATCAACATTAGGATATTTTGTGTCCTGCGTTCAATTTTTCTGTCTATAATATCCTCGAATCTGAACCTTGCGTCCTATAGAGACGGTCCAATATTAACCAAAAAAACTAGTTAGAGATGTGACAAAGAAATCCAAATAACTTTCAAAATTGTCTAGAGAATTGCTGAAACTTGTCGTAATGAACATAATTATATAATAATATACCAGTAACTGCTCTTTGTTCAAAAATTAATATATCAGTTCTGGAGATTTTTTATATTTAATTTTCTTTTTTCGCCATTTTGACTGAATTAAGATAGGTACGGCTTCCAAGATTTTAATGTATGACAAAACAAAATGTGAGTTCTCGTATAAATTATTAAATTCAGTAAGACCCACATTTTTTGAACGTACCTTAAGTATGTATTACATGAGCTGTCTAAATCTCTAAATATAAAGATTAGCTGGCCTTTATGATTTTGCAATAATGCTGCGTCTTTTTGAGATCCATGTTAACCTTGAAAAATGATTGTTTAACATTTAAATTCAATGCTCTGCGGTATTATTAGTTGCGATAATAGAATATCTTTTTTTATTCGGTAACTAAAAGATATATTTTGTCTTTGTATATTTTGCAATGTCCAATTTTGTGGTTGTGAAAATCTAACTGCTCTATTTACTGTCTATGTGAATATGGTATAATTTTTACGCAGAAGCAGAGAAATTAAAAAGGTAAGAAACAAACAAATGCTGGAAGATGCATCTAGTCTTAGGAACTACATAAATAAATAGATTCAATATAAAAAAATATTTTACAAAAGGGGCGTGCTTTATAAGAGCAAATTCCTACAAACCAGTTGAATTAATAGAGAATGTATCTAACCATTGTCTTCTGTTGATAATTTTCCAGAGGTGGTTCTAATTTTCTTAAAAACGACGATTACATTAACTGCAGATGTAGAGGAGTTTTAGTTGAAACAATTTTTATGATCTATTAGTGAATTTATTTAAACCACTGGCAGATATAGGCAAACATAACAGTCTTTAGATGCCAAAGATTAATGTTTATGCTGCCTAATTGCATGAGAAAATATAATGATAATCTTAATCACTATGCTGTTATATTCCGTATTTCAGTATTTCATTATTTTTTACTTTTTTAATTTAATAAATTTAGAATCTGCTCTATAAAAACCGTAGAAAACCTTAACGCTACCTTCAGAAACGGTAATGTAGAGGGTGGCATTAATTGAAATTATAATTGTTACGTGTTGCAAACAAGTTACACAAAAAATAGGCAATAACCATGCTAATTACGGCCAATTTAACAATATTTACCAAATTTACTAAAACAAAAATCGACAGAAATTTGCTAACATTTTTTATTTAACTCAATTACATTGCGCTATGCATAAAGCAATTAAGACTGAAGTTTATTGCATTAACTATACTATCGTTTTTTTCAATGTCTCGAAAAATAGCAAAATCTTATAAGTCAGCCTAAATACTTTTAAATTTTTACAAATTCCTTACTTGAGTGATTTATGTTCATTCAAACGTTTATGGCACAAATAAAATAAGCTCCCCAAAATTATATTTTGTATAAATATCAAAAATAGTTAACTTTAACAGACATTTAAATGTTTTCTTAAGTTAACAACATCAAAATGTCATCTAAGTCTAGGTTATTTATATTTTCTGCAATCCCAAATATGGCCGTAATACTATGTTGAAATTTGGCATATCCGATAAGATGCCTTGCTGATTTGCGACTCATTAGCAACATCCCAGTTAGTGTGTGTTCTTCTTGATCATAAAAGAGCTAAAATATGCAAAATCGCAATTTGCGTTCAAAAATTCTGAGTTACATGATGCGTCTATAACAGAAAGCTATGGAACCCCTCACAAATGTGTTATTTTGTTCAATTAATAAATTATTATATTATATGAATAAAAAAATTTAAAAGTCATGCCAGGTCTAAAATACCCATCAGTAGCTTAGCGATAGCGTAATTCAAACGAAAAAATTCATATTAATGGTTCTCTCGCCATTTCATAATATATACTTCTTTGAATGGACTATCAATGTAATTCAACAATATTTTTATTTAACCAGCGTATATGTGCAACATATTAATTCTTCATTTATTAAATGAAAATAAATTGAAAAATTATGCCCTAAATTTTACCACCAAATATACACAATGACAAATTGAAATGTAGGTGTTCTTCCAGGTAAACCAAAACTTCACCTCAAATGCACACATCAAACTAATAAACGAAAGAAATATTGATGAAGATGGGCAGCACATAGGCTCAAAATAACATACAAATATTTGCACAAGTAGTCGAAACTGCATATAACGTCTGATGGTAATCGAAAATAACGTATAGTTAGAAAATCAACACAATCGACCTACCGAATCTAAGGTGCAACAGATACTCACATTACTCCAATAATCTGCCCAAATATTAATATCACTGGCTACTTGTCAAATGACGACAATTTCAATACAATAAATCAGTGTTTTAGAATGACTCCTAAATTATAATTTATACTTAAAATAATTACAACATTTTGTCGCATAGTTTCAAGAAATTTCAAAATCTCAATCTTTGCGTGAAATCTTATTTATGCCTCAGGTTTTCAAAAGTTAAATAACTGGCTTCGCACAGTATTTGAGATATACTGTTAATGTTGCCCACTTTAAATTGCTTTTTATGAATCCTGGGTCCATTTATATATATATATATATATATAGAAATATATATATATATATATATATATATATATATATATATATATTCTTTAATATGGCCCACTAAATATCTACTCATGAACATATCTTATATATAAATTTGAAAGCAAAACGAGATAGAAATAGTGAACAAAGCGAGTGTGAAATAGAAACATCAATTACGTAGGTCATCATTCAGTTTGTACGTGCTTCTTCTGCAGAAGAAGCACGCAAGCATTGAGCTTGAACTGATGTGACGCACGCAATCTGATTGGTTTCTATTTTCACACTCTGCTTTGTTCACATATTTCTATCTCTGTTTTGCTTTCCAATATATATTTATATATATATATATATATATATATATATATCCGTTGTGTATAAAATAAGCCTTGTATTAAGAAACAAAACCAAATCACTCAGTATACTAGTTCCATTCTCATTAGCAACTCCTGTGGTACGTTTGGCGCACGAAACACGCCGTATTTTAATTTCAATTCGGTACTCTATTTAATACACTCGACTGCCGCAGAATAAACACAAATTCTAGTTATGATTTAAGTTATTCTCTTTTTTAATTGGAGCTTTTGTGTCACCGTTCTTGACATATTTTTTCCAAAATTGAACTTCAAATCTCCTATTATTGAACAGACACGACGCCACGCTTGGAATTATTATTGAATTGAAGATTAACAAATTTAAACTAGCATGGATTTCATTTGTGAAGATAACAGTTATTTGATTCAAATTACCAATGTTGATAAAAGCACCAAAATCCGTTATATATATATATATATATAGGTAGCAGGCCAACTGAGCATTGCATATGTTTACAAAGGGAATTTTGCATTATGCCCGTTTTCGTCTTTATTGTGACTCATCAACATCGTCCAAAATTTTACGATTGACTGGACTCAAAAAGGGGCACATATTTTTCGGAGCCTGGGACCCTATCCAATGCGATTCCCTGGCATGCAATACATACGATTTTCGGCTATACATATACGTGTGTTTCTTTTTGGCCTTTTTTTCAAATTTAAGCGATTTATCTATTTCATTTTAAAGTTAAAATCCAGCCCTAATTTCTGATTGGAAGACTCGACGCCACCAGGTAATGTGGTACTTAATAGAATGATTTATATAAATTAAACAATAATAGAGTATGCGAGTGAGGATAACAGCTATTTAAATCAATGCAACAAGTCAGAGATAAGCACCACTCCTATTATATATATATATATATATATATATATATATATATATATATATATATATATATATATATATATTACACAGTATATTTATAATTAGGAAGAAAACACACATTAATAATAAAGTTGGTAATGGCCATTTATTTTGAGAATACTAAACGTCACTTTATACTCTTTCATTTATATACATTCTGGGTTTTCATTTGATTGTGTGGGTGGCAACAAATCTGATTCGGTGTTACTTCTATTTCTTGTTTTAGCCGATTAGTAAGTGTGTGTATGCGCTTTAGGCCTGTGTGTGCCTGTTTGAAGTCTTACCTACAGCTACACAGTGATTTCTGAGATCTGGTAATACTCGTATTGATGGCCTGAGTGTTGAATGCGCATATGGTTTCGAAATTTTTCTTACCGGAAATTTCAATCGGATTGGCAATAAACTGAAGAGGAAAAAACAGCTGCACATACGGTGATAGAAATATTGAAAAAATATGCGCATTCAACACTGCACCCGCACCTGCGCTGTTACCGAGTGTAAAAACAAAATTCGGTAACAAGTTGAAACAAAAGACTTCACTCGGAAAAATAACATTCGTACACATAATAGCCAACAATTTGAACAAGTGGTTAACTCTCTAGCCATCAATACAATAATGACTAGATTTCAGACGTCATATCGCAATACAGCGAGAAAGACCCTTACATGCAAATATGCACACACACAGACACAAACGCATGCACACTTACTACTCAGCCACAACAAGAAATAGAAGAAAAACCGAGTCAAATTTGTTGCCACCCACATAATTAAATGAAAACCCAGAATGTATATAAATGAAAGATTGTAAAGTGAAGTTTAGTATGCACGAAATATACATATATATGCAAATATATATATATATATATGTTCATATTTGTGTCCGTATAAATTCTGCACTGTATAGTTAAACAATGTCAATTCATTCCGTAGATTGTCTTTGACCATATTCGGAACTCGTCTGGAATTAGTATAAATTTTCCGCGGACAAGTCTTGAAATGGGGTAAATTTTCATCGGAGTTTGAAGTTCTATAACTGCAGTGAAACCGCTATTTTATACAATGCTCTTTTATACTAACTGCTGTAAATAGATAATTTGATCGGTGTTTGCTTCAAGCTCCTACATCCTGGAGAAAATGTGTCCCAGTTCTATCTCTGTCCACTGTAAAATTTTGGCCAATACTTGACTATTTCACAATAAAAACGCAATCGGTCTACTGGATGATTTACCATAGCTACATAATGCAATGCTTTGTTTAATCATTACCGATACGAATTTACTTATTTTTACTTAAGAAGGAACCCCTAGTTAATATTGTTCATATGACAATCTCATTCTAAATTTGCCCCATTTAAAATTAATATTCGATTAATATACAGTAATTTACCCAAAGTCACATTTACAATCTTATATATAATTTTGTTTAGTTGAATTCTATAAATTAAGAAATTTGCCATACTAACACGATGTATCAGTATATATAATGTAACGTCGAAAATGTAAAAATTCTCCGCAAAAAGGCATAAATATTTTTCCTTTTAAAGTCGATGTAAGTTGCCGCGTGGAAATATAATTAATTTGAAAATAAAATTATTTCATAGATGTAATGTCAATCGATGGCGTTCATAAAATATCAGCTCAACAATATATCAAGTCGTTATTTTACTTCCTTCTAATATTAACGGTTGATCAAACAGATAACGTTAAAAACTATCTAATGATTTATGTCTTGCTATATATGTCCACAGTTATTCAAATGTAACGCTTTATACTACACATTTCGTATTATAATGGAATATGAAATTATGAAATATACACGACAAAAAGCACGTTTTCAACACAAGAAACTTATTAGATTTTAAAAATTCAGGTATAGGCAAAACTTATATAACAGTAAAAATCTGATATTGCGAATTATCTCTTTTGCATAGTTTCCTGTAAAATATTTTAAAAGAACATGAAAACATAAAGAAGATAAATGGTTCAGAATTAAATTTTATACCAAAAACAATTTCAATTTTAACAGACTCGTAAATATGCTTCACAAGTAAGCATTTCGATTATCATTTTTTCACTTTTGTAGAAATCATTTACGTAAAATCGTATTACAAAAAAGGATTTTATATACATCAAAATCCTCACTAAAATGCAAAAAATTCTATATTTCCCTAATTTTCATCCAAATGTAGTTTCGTAATAGAAAAGATATGGCTGATACTTTTCAGAAATTATTTTTCACGTTAAATTAATATATAATACGCACATAATTACTTTCAAAAATCTTGCTTGCCAGCTTGATATACATCGAGTCATTTTTATCTTACCAGTTGCATAACATCAAAACTGTCGTAAGCCACACATATTGACGTGTGTCGACATTTCATATTCGCCATTAATGCACGGTGGAAATTGACTAACTTGAAATTTAACGCAATGCATATATATAAGTTAAGAGAAACGAGATATGCGGCTCTCATTTACAATAGCCTCGCATAATTTGCACCTAATTAGTAATTTCAGCTGCACAAATTCTATGCAGTCACGAATATTATCCTTTTGCAGCTTTCGCCATATTCTTTTTAAGGTATGCAATTTAATAAACACTGATTACGCTGGTGGTAGTTACATTTTATTAACTCATGGTTGCAAGCTTGGTATACACCAATTCTTCTTGTATTTAACCGATCGTATATCAACAAAACTGCTGAGAGTCACATTTACCGGCGTGTGTCGGCATTACCTGAGCATCAACAAAGGTATTGAATCAAACCGTAATGCATATATAAGGAATGAAAAATATGTGCGCGTATGTCATGTATATTTATCTCAAATACTCAGTGCTTCACTGAGAATGTCGACTGAAAAATGTCCGTGCAGTCATTTTTAAGTTTGTTTCCTCTATGTATTCATTACTCACTATTCATTTTGTCGTCTTGCTTTGATGATGATTATAGCAGAACGAAACATGTCAGTAAGTGTAGCTTATCTTACAAAATATGTCCTAAAATATCGCGGTATTTCAATTGATAATGGTTTCATTACACCACTTAATCGATATAAAAAGTATACAATTAGTGAGCCTATTTATGCATCTTTTAGCTGATTGCGCTGTACTAGTGTGGCTTAAGCGTTGGCAGAGATCATCATAACAGACAGGCTAATAAGAACTAGACAAACTAAGACAGTCTAAACATGCCTCTAGGAACAGACGAATTTGTATGCATATGTACCTCTTAATTAGTTGTAAGTTTCCTTGTTATGCTGCAGAGAAGCGTCATTTTACAATGCCGGTATAATGTTGTGTGGTAGCATTTAATTCACTAGTAAGCTTATTATAATTCATTAACTTTCGTCGCATTTGGTTAATCTCTACAGGACATCAGAATCTTATTAATAATTTTATCAGATATAATGGCAATGCTTCTAGGACAGCTATTTTTCTTAAATGTCTAAAATTGTGCAGTATTAAATGTGCTCTATAATATCAATTGATTTACCGCAGAAAAATAACCAACAGATTAATTTTATTTGGATATTAACAACAGCCAACAAAAATATGACATAAAGTATCTATTCCAAATTTTCCAATAGAAAAAATTATAACAAAGCACAGCATTGCCGTTGCTTAAAATGCTCGATGGTAATGCCAAAGCACGCATAAATTGTTTATTTTTGCACTGTTCTGAACAACGTCACTTTAATTAAATTACTTCCAAATTGGGGAGTATACTAACACACCTATCCTTATTTAAAATTCTGAAGCGATTTGTCGGCATGCCGTTATTTTAACGGGGCTTTTCATGTTTAGTTATCGGCGTACGTGAAACAACAATCTTGCCTTGCACCAAGCAAGTCTATATGGGCTCCTACAAGCGTGCATTTCATTTACAACCGCATCTGCCTACATTTTGCGGCCCAAAGGTACAATGCTAATTATAAATTAAATCATATGTTGATTGCAGTGGAATTTTGTCTTTCGCACTAGCTAGAAGCAGTTTGGTCGCAGATGTTATTCAATTTAATTAAACTGCGTCAAATGTAAATGCTAAATTGGAACGAAACCCATCATGTATGCGTTCCATCGCTTTTTTAATTTTGTATTTTGGGTAAACATATAAATATTTCTTATGAAAATTACAAATATTCACAAAGTGTTTTATTATGTCAATGGGGTTTTATTTATCCATAAATTGTGGTTGCTGCTATCATCAAATGATAAAATCCAATGATTATTAAAATTCAGCTTCTAATCTTTTGAGAAAATTTGAAAGGAATTCTTTCAACTATACACATATAACTTCTTTGTCACAGGGTCAATAAGCCCGACAAATATTTGGTCAATTAATACGTTGACATATCTGTCATTGAAACCATTGTTCTCATTGTAATTACGTCTTCGATAGAGTGTTCAATCTTGTTTTCATTGTTCCAATTGGCCTTAGTTGTTTGTGTTCGGCATGTGCATATAGTTTATCTTCTAGTGACTAAGCGAGCTCCTTTGAAACAACCCTGTCGTCTTTTTTAACCGTTGCATACCCATACAGTTAATTTCAAATTGTGGACCAGAAATGCAGTAATTCACAATCAAACTACACACATGCGATCCACACCATCATAGCCAGAACTTTTTTTCCGGTGAAGAAATAAAACGCCCACAGTCCTTAGCAATTTCTCGTAAAAGTGCAATATGGGCCTAACGCCAATAAGATTATGCAAATTGTGAGCATTTATGATATTGGTGGAAAATGTCGCCTAGTTTTATTTTACACCATCGTTAGCTGCAATTACTATTACATATTCAATAAGATAAATATTTTGAAAAGTTTGTATATGTCATATATTTGAACGTAGTTTGCACCAAGTAAGGTGCTGTAAATTTAGTCCTATACTTCAAAACAAATGTGCCCTGGTTCGAGCAAATTCTCTGGCAAATACTGGGCGGAACTTGACAAGTTCTCAATAAAAACGAAACACACACACACACACATATATATATATATATATATATATATATATATATATATATATATATATATATATATATATATAGAAGAATTCACCTGCGCATATTTTTTGAAAAAATATGCCAATATATTTAAATGTTTAAATTTAGGTATTTATAAAGGTAATTGTTTTAAGCTTTTGTGCAAACTACGCCAGATTTTAATTTACAACCGTTCACTAGGTCAAAAAATCTTCACGAACTAATTAATTACATTATGATAAATTCGTTGAACGTAAAGTAGGCAACCTTCGCAACATTTACTTTTTTAAAAATTTTTCAACAAACGCGTTATCGCAATCTTATTATGTTCGTATATGTGGTTTGCAAACATACTGTTGCGAAATGTTGTGAATTTTTTAAAATTCTATAAAAATTTCGATAGAGCTGAACTAGAATTCAATTATGAAGCGATATAATAAATAAAACCCTACTCGGGAAAGAAAAGACGATTTGTGGTATTTCGAAACTTATCACAGTTAGGCATATTTAGCAATTAGCAGATACATAAACTTATCCATGTGTTGTTTATTTGTAAAACTTACATATTTATGCGACACGCCTGTAAAACTGCTGTATATTTGACGGCAGGTTATGTAAATTAAAGGAAGCCCTTCAAAAATTTATCAATAGCATTTTTTTAAAAGATAAGCAAAGCTTCACCGAAATTGTGAATAAAGACCATTCTAATCACTTGCAACTCAATGAAAAGCTTGATTCACTGGCATTGATCATTAAAAATTAACATCATTTTCGTGGTTGTAATAACAACATACGAATAACACTACATACACGCCACATAGTATATATATATATATATATATATATATATATATATATATATATAATTAAGAAGAGTTATCATTTTGTATTGGGCACAGTGCAACAAAGAACGTGAGCATTAATGCTGTCTAAATATTTCGTTGGCAGGTGGCATATGCTGATTTTGACATACAATTACGATTCAATGTGAACTACCTTGCTTCTACGGACATTATTGCTGAAGCATTATGCCTATATCCTCAATCTCCAAAAGCAGGACAGTTTATGTATTATAAAACTCCTATTGGTTCTTTATTTGCACCATTTAATCACAATCGAAATTTTAATTTATAATAATAACTCGTCTATTGTCAGAAACTTCAACTAGAAAGTATACTCATTGCACTATTTCCAAAACAATTTAGTTTATTTAAAATATCCATTATTCGGTTTCGTAACGAGTTAAAAAATACACGGGTTAAGAGTAACACAGCGTGGAACATTTTTGAATTCCGGTTATTTGTATTGTCAGTAAGCTGCCAATAAGTATTACTTTTCAGTTAGCTGATTAAACGTTGTGTTAAATGTCAAATCGCAATGTATATTATTACCACTGAGGCGTCCATTTAAAGGGCCTATTGGTCCGTAAATATAAGTTATTAGAGGCTACTTTTTGTGAAATCAGCTCATATGAATATATTGATAATATGCCAGGAACAGTTTCCATTCTCTATACACTGCTCGTACTAATTGTAGATGGAATTTGCAAAATTTTAGACTCTTGTAGCATTAAAATTCTTACAAATTATCTCAATAAACCTCATTGTTTGGACGTCCTATTATTTCGGTGTAGGTTACAAAAAATTTGTATAAAATTCCCAGCAGTTGTTGAGCATAACTCCTGTTTAAATTTGGGATAATTAAAAGCGTAAACCACAGAATCACTGACCGGAAACAGAATAAAAGTCACATTTGTTGTTTATCAACTGTCACAATTCAAAACCCTTTTATTGCTATAATGCATTAATGGATTGTTTAGGCCAACTGAAACGGATAGTGTTATACTTATTATTCTGAAACGCAACCCATTTATTGTACGCGGTATTGAATTTTATGAAAACAACTTCCGATATGGAATGAAAAATCGGCGGCGTTCTGCCAAACTTCACTGAAAATTGCCTAAATTCAAATTTTCCCTACTCTCTTTAAAAACAATGCATAAACCTTCTAATTTTAAACTATTTTAGTTATTTTAAATAAAAACGTTTATATAATTTTTACGTGATAGACTATTTGATGTGAAATAGAATTCAATTTGAAGGAAAATTTAACAACAAAGGAAAGTAATAAAACCGAAAAATGTACGACGGTTACTTTTGAGATGGTGAGGATATGGTAGAGCACACACTTTCTAAAACCATATCAGTTTTCGCTTGCACTGAAGCAGCTATTTGTTTTTTGCTTTATATGCGCTTTGTTTGTTGGCTTGAAATTAACAGAAATCTAGTTTTTAATAATCGAGCAACACTATAAAATTTTCTTTTGTTATATGCAACTACGCGTTTCGTCCATTATGGTCATTGATGAGGACATAACCACAGTAAATAAGTCTGTTTCAAGGCTAATATACAGCACACATTGTTAGTGGCTCAAGAATAGTAGTATATGATTAGAATGCCAAGTGAATATGTACTAAGTTTTCATGGTTATATTGTTTAAGCTAACCTCAAAAGGTCTATAATAAAATTAAATTTATAAAAATTTATCGCGTAGTTTAGTAGGACGATTATTACTTCCACATTGGCAGATTTCTCAGATTAACTTATATAATTTATCCGGTATTCCAACAACACATTATAATCAATATCAGTTGCATGATGCCCAACGCGTGCCAGTTAAAATGGGTAATGACGGTTAGATAATAACCGATATGGCGTCTGTTATCGACTGCCATTGCCTCCCGTGAAAATAAATATTGCTTTCCAAATTCAGCCGTTGGCTAAATGTTCACCCATAACAGAAAAACCTGGTCCCTTTAACTAAGCATTTTAAGTCTGTATGTTGATTGGTTGATATCGCAAAAATTACATACACCACATTTTTTCGAATCCTAACTTTATGCGTATTTGTGGTAGTTTCGAGTTTCTTTATAAATCTGGAATTTTTCTGCATTTATTTGCACGTCACTTTTGAATGTATGAAATAGCGCTAGTTTGCGTTGCTGTTTAATTAAAATTTCTGAAAATGTGTTTTATTTAGTAAAAAATTGATTTAACTATAAAGACAAACGATAATGTCGACATCGCGATACTCGTTTAACTTATGTTATTCCTTCTAGTATGAAACACCCGTGTGTTAATTTGCCTAGACAATGAGTTCAGGAAAACCCACGTGAATAACTTTATTACTTAGCGTCCCAAATTAATCATTTACCAATGCACAATTTGGTGGTTTAGCTGATCTATGAAAATAATCGCACCATTATTTCACATTTGCACCGATATTTCTCCTTGTACGTCCATGAGTTAGATACGCAAAATCACATCTGCCGGCTGGAAATAAAAGCCAATCCCATTTTATTCACCCAATCGCCCCAAAAGCAAAACTGTTGGTTTTCGCACGTACCAGACACCTTTCGACCTTCCATATTCGTCGTTATGGTAAGGCAAACACAAGAATCAACCAGAAATGCATTGATTTTTACGTACGCGGCCCTCGACTTTAGCTGTCTTGCATACCTGTTGTTTTGGTGAATGTTGCAACTACGTAGTCAATAAATATCTACGTACTTCTCACATATACATGGAACATACTATTAAACTGTCATTGACTGTGCGATGCGTGAAAATAATTACTCACGTCAAGAGTGCGAGCTTCCTCTAAGCACTAATAACATTGTGCCAAATCATACACGCAACATGGCAAAATTTCTGTCGGTAACTACTACTGGTGCTTTTCGAATTTGTATGATATTCACCAGAGCGCGATGGAAAACTGTTTAATGGGGCTTTACGCGCAATAACTATATTAGGTATTGCAATAAAATTTAACTATCTATTAAATGTTGTGGATTAAGTGCATTTTCTACGTTCAGATTAGTTACAATTTATGCACCTTCGGTGCGAATTTATGTGTGTGTACTTAAATATAATAATCCTACTTTTCGAAGGTGATGCATTTTTGTATTTGTAAAGACAAACTAAGTGGGGCTTCAGAATAATATTTTATCGTTTTCTTTAAAAAGGCAATTTCATTAAATGATAATATTGTAGTAAATTTGATACGGCGAAACCTGTCAGTCATGTTTCTAAGCTGAATTTTTTTTTAAATCAATAGTAATTTAAGTAGAATTTTGAACGATTGCTGCTATACTATATTAAAATATGAAATGTGTATTGCTTATCATTATTTTTACTACTTAATTTGAATTAAAATTTTATTTCGATTTATTTGTCTAAATCATAATTAGGGTTACCTGCTTTTTATGTAATAGTATAAAGACACTCAAAAAATTTCGTGCCAAATTCGATGTTTTTGAATGAACATAAATAAAAACTGCAGACCTCTCTGGTTATCAAATTTACCCTTGAGCTTACATTCTAATTTTCATGTATATTTGATGTCATCTTCAAATAATTAAACAACTACAAACCAAAGTTAAAATCTGTTCAAATATCCTATGCAGTTGATAAGGGCATAGGAGATAGAGCAATTTAATTTTAATACAAATTCAGCTGAAAATTTTTATAAAAATTATCACTATGTGAATTAAACTATACTTGTTAAATCGTCTTATCAAAAAATATAATGTTTGTCCTGATTATTATTATTATATGCAACTAATACCTAAAATCCTGTTGCTTATATACAAATATAAACAGATATTTTTCTAAATGATTTTTCAATTATATAACGATAAAATCTTTTAATGGCTGAATGTACTTTGTACTGAACTACGCTTAACTTGATAAATCATTCGGTCATGTCAACTGCATAGCCTATCATTTACCCATTAATTTGTTTTGTTTAAATATATTTTTATAATGATGTTAGATATATTACTTAATTAGAATTCAAAAAAAAATAATAGAACATAAGTCCCACGGGGGAATGTGGCAGCTTCGATAAATATCAATTTTGATAATGCGTTATTCTCCAGTTCCATTGCATTTGCTTTGCAGTGAAAGTTAAGGTCTGTCAATATAAAATTTGACTTTCCCATCATCATTTAAGATGCAAAATTGTTTACTTATTTCACAAAAGCACACGCATCTGTCTTTTGTGCAAAGTATACCCAGCAGTTTTTTATACACATATTGGTTTAATAAAGTTGCACTTTTATCAAATAACTAACTTTAAACTTACACTATTCTTCGGCTATTAATTGAGACGAGAAATAATACAAGTTGACCATAATAAAAAGGTCAAAGTTTTAAAGGCTAACAGCTCAATGAAATGCGTAGTACTCTAGAGCAATTTTCCAAAAATTTGTGCAAAATAGGAATCAATTATATATATATATATATATATATATATATATATATATATATATATATATATATATATATATATATATATAGGTATGATAATCAGCTGAAAATCTGACAATACCTTTTGTAGCAGAAAAACATGTTTTTACCTTTAAAATATCCATTTGTCCTTAATACTAGTATTAGTTCAAATGAAAAGATTTGCAATTAGATTTAACAAGAGTCATCTAACAATTCGAGAGTTAACAATTATGCTGTGTATTTTTAACAAGCCTGACGAAGCGAGCTCTTAATGTCTGTCATTTATAAATATCGGATGATTTTGGCGTATTCAACACTGCTTTATTTTTTTATTGAATATATCTGTAATTTATAATGCTTACTATCAATGTGACAGTTAAAATTCGCCGGCAGTATTTTGAAAAATAAATCGCGTACATAATGTCTAACTTCGGCCAATGTTTAAAGAACACGGTTAAGAATATGATTTGCTATTATAATTATCAGTGGTACATGTAATTTATTGAATTTTAAACCTAAAATATTTGCGTGAATAACAATTTACAAAACAAGGCAGAAGGATGAAAATGTTTGTAATTTCAAATTTAGTTAACTAAAGTCTATTTTCAAATTCATCTTATTGATATTTTTCAAAAGTTAAGCACGTATTTTGTGTAGCGAGTTAACGTCAAAGGCATTTTAGCGAAGGCTTTCCGTGGATCTGACACTATTACTGTTTTAAAGCACAAATCTGTAAGATATCTCGGTGTGTAACAGTTCCAGAATTTGTGAATAAATATATATTGTGTCTTGAGGTCTATTATTGGATCTCCATGAATTGCCTCAACCAAACACAAACTGCAGGAGTATATGAGATTATATATTTCATTCAAACAAAATTCAACATATTTTGTAGTCCTTTGGAAACATAGTTGTTGCTGGTAATGATAAACCAAATACATAATTTTATATTAATTAACTCTCTACAACGAAGATAATATATATATATATATATATATATATATATATAAATGAATGCTAATGGTGGACCAAACGGGCGAAGCCCTGTAAGCATATTGTAGCTCCTAACAAAGTTTGCATGATTCTAATGTAAATCCTTGTGACGACATGCTCATTTGTTCCGGTGCATTATTTATTGTACAAGACTTTGAATCTTTAAAATGTTCGTTCTAGCGAAGTTATTGCATCTTATAAATGAAATTAAATATTTCGAGGAAATATTAATATTTCATTAAGATTTAAATCGAGCCCATTTTAATCTCACTTGAAAAAAGTGAATACTAATATTTTAATTTGGCTTTAAATTTTTCGCTCAACCATTGCCCGTAATATTTTTTGCAAATTATCTTATGATAGAATGTAGATTGATTATAATATGTAGGTAGTTTAAAAAATAATATTTGAATATATTAGAAAGACATGAGTTTTGATTTCTTATTTCGAAATCTGTCTGAAAGCATCGTTAAAAAAAGTACAGAACGGAACGCCAACATGATTGCAATTATCTGTACATGTTTCAAACCAATTTTTAAATAAAAATTGCCATAAAAACGTATGAGATGATAGTTTACATAAATTGAAAATCAAATCAGAATTCGTTTTAGGACGACAATTTATTAGGCATAATTTTCTTGTTGCAAAGTAAAAATTAAGCCTGTTATTTAAATTAGCCAATTGCCGTTCCAATTGGAATTCCACAAATTTGCAATCGTTGAAACCTTCTTGACTTTCAAATTTTCGAAATCATTCTTAATTCTATAGGACTTAAACTATGTTTGCGAATTTTTGTGCACGCGATCTCTTACCAAAGTAATCAATTAATATTTTTCTGTTCTTTTTGTTTAATCCAAATTACTCGATCGATAGAATCTAGGGATCAGCTTATCTATTCTGTATTTAGCTAATCAACTGGGAGAGGTAAAATTCACATTGGAAAAAGAAAACAAAGAAGAATTATCGTTTCTAGATGTAAAATTAAATCGAATGGGTCAGACATTAGAGAAAGATATTTACAGGAAGGATACTTATTCTGGTATCCTCCTGAATTATTGCTCTAATCACCCGTTTGGGATGAAAATAGGCATTCTAAAATCTATGATAATAAGAAGTCTTAAAATAGTGGATTTAAAATATAGGGATAAAGAACTGATGAAATTGAAAGACATATTCAGGATAAATGGTTATCCGAAAAAATTAACTGAGAAAATCATAAAGGAGACATTATTGCAATTTAATAGAAGAATAACCCAGGAGAAAAGGGCAGGAGATTTAGATAATCAGAATGAAGATAAGCACAGAACTCTGGTTCTACCAGACTCCAAATTAAGTAGAAAGATTAGGTTTTTAGCAACAAAATACAACATAAGAACAGTGTTAAGACAACCAGTTACAATAGGCAATAAGTTACCGAATCAGAAAGAAAAAATAGAACCTCTCAACACATCAGGGGTTTATGAGATACCTTGTAAAGATTGCAATCTTAGGTATATAGGTGAAACCATGCGTCCAATAAAGGTACGTAGAGGTGAACATAAGACTGCATGCAAATACAGACATAGTCATAGATCAGATCTAGCCAGGCACTCAATGGAGACAGGTCATCAGATAAACTGGGACGGCTGTAAACGGATTGCACTATGTAACCGAAATAGATTAACCAGGTTGATTAGAGAATCAATTGAAATAAAATCAGGAATGAACGTCATGAATATGACATGTGTAGAAAAATCATTAGGCCCAATATTTAATGAAGCCTTCTCGAATGGAAAGAAACGTAGATTAGAGGAATCAGAGCTATCAATAAATCTAAATAAGAGACCGCGACTATGAAAGGGGAAAAACAGAACGAATAAGATGGAGTTAGAGAGCGGTAATATGACTATAGTTATATATGTATATATATGGTGAACATTTCAATTTACATAAGATGTGAGAGAATTTCACGTTGTTGCTTATATGTTTATCTAAAGATATTTAACAAATATGGGTATATATATATATATATTTCGCAAATACATATATATGGATGATTCTAAATATTCATATAAGATGTGGGGTGAACTCACATGGTTGCTTAAATGCTTATTTAGATATTCACAATATATATGTAGAAGAATATTTAGATTTTATATATAAGGTGAGAAAAGCTCACATGGTTGCTTATGTGAATTGAGATAGGCATTATATATATATATATATATATATATGAGGTGTAGACGGGAATATATATACACTTTGATATTTATATATACATATAAATTGTGAGTAAAATTAGTATATATACTATACACGCAAGGAGAAATTGTAAGTGGTTGAATTTTAAAAGAACCCATTTCAATTGCCTATAGATACATATATCTACATATATATATATATATACATATATCTAGGGGTATATAGATAGACAATAAAAGAGATATATAAAAAGTATTTTGACTGATATAATTTATCCGTTGCGGGACTCACAGTGTTGCTTGTATGAGATTCATATTATATATATGGTATATACACGTATATATATATATATATATCATGAATATATATAGATATTTATAAAAGATGTGGGATGAACCCACATGGTTGCTTATATGCTTATCTATATATACTGAGATAGCGTGTGGACGTATGTATAAATGGATATTTTATAAGATGTGGGTGTGTGTATATTTAAATATAAATAAGTAAAAATAAAATTTAAATATAAAAGATTGCTGATTTTATATATATATATATATATACATATATTCGTATATATATAGTGTATACACGTAGGTATAGATATATATATATATATATATATATTCGTTTATATATATAGTGTATACACGTAGGTATATATATATAGATAGGTATATATATGAAGTATATAAAGATATTTATAAAAGATGTGGGAATAACCCACATGGTTGCTTATATGCTTATCTATATATACATTATATATAGCCTATGGAATTACATGGATGTTTTTCTTTTTATATATGAAGTGAGTATATATGTAATTATGAATAAGTAACTAAATATAAAATTTATTATATAGGTATATACGATACAGATATTTTAATTGAGAAACTAATTTATATAGGATATGAGTATTAATGTGTATTTGGCTGAGAGACGATTTGGTTAGTGTAAACTCCGTATTCGGTCTTGTCAAAACGATAGAATAATACTCTATAGACTTTCAATAGTTTTTTTAATCTCTCTGTCTATAACCGATTGCAAGCTGGTTGGAATTAGGTGAACTGGGGGGCATGTGAGGATTACTGCAACATTGAATTCAAAATTTGTTGATCTTTCTATGCGTCCGGAACAGAAATTAAAATATAGATATCAGTGATAGGCGTGTTTGTCAATACATTAAGTGTGCTTATAGTTATTCAATAAATGTCACTTTAGTAAAATACACATGTTTATAAGTAGTTGTGTGCGCAGAGGGGGACAGGGATAAGTTTTTGTATACATTTGAGTATTAGAGACTAGGTATGAAGACCGGATATTAGGAAGACAATTAAAAGTACTTTTAGAATTAAAATAGATATAAATATATCTGTCTTGAATGAGAATACCACATTTGTCACAAGTTGTGTTTTACTCCTATGCGTATTGTGTCAACCCTGAAGATGAGACTGGAAATGAAGTCTCGAAAATTAGGACAAAGAACAATGGAAAATCTTGATCCAACGTCATTTTCAGACAATCAGCTAATTGAAGGCTTAAAGAAGAAGGGACAAGTGAGAACCCATCAATTGAGGCCAAAAATTACATCATCTGAAGATGAAGGAAGTTCAAGATTTTACCGACCTATGAGTGCTACCAATTGTCCCGCACAAGCAAAATGCGGTCAAATCCGAAACAAAAAGGACAGCACTGAGACAACAAATACATCTTTTAATATGTTTATCTATGTTTAGTTATCATATCTAGGATTACTTTAATATACATAGAGTCAAAAATTTTGCCCTTTGCGTTTTTTTTAATCTGTGAGATTAAATAAGCATCTATTTTGTAAAGTATTTTCTCCTACATAAAACGGACTAAAAATCACAATTCATATGATATATATTTAGAGTTGCAAGAAAATATGCATTATCTGTCATACTGTTCTTCACCGGTGAATTTGATCAAACACAACCTTTGACCCAAATTTATCAGATATTTTCGTTACAATTAATTTATGAGACAAAATAGTAATTAATCAATCTTCGCAAAAGCTCCTTTTTATATGAGAATATCTTCCACAAACAAAAAAAAATACAGATATCGATGCCAATCTCAAAATAATGCATCAACGAAAAAAGGCAAAGAATAAATAATTATTAAAGTCAGCGCATTCATTTTATTGATCTGTGAAATTAATAAATAAATTAGATAATATTTATACATTCCTTGTTTCGGGGAACTAATGTTCAGGCTATTGTGCAACAGGTATTGCATACAAAGTAACTTTCCTTCTACTCGGCTATTCAGCAGTAGAAGCGGTCACTAAAGCAAAAATTTAACTAAACATTTTGTCCTGCAATGTGGGACAGTTGTTGTTGTGCACAACAAGAACATGTCGCAATCGTAAAAAGAAAATATTACGTAGAATTTTAGGCATTTGAGTCATTGAATTAAGGTAGAAAATCACAAAAATTTTCTTACGGTGAAAATTTTAAAAAGTATATAATCGATAAATTCTTGGTTAAATTCCAAATTTTGTTAACCAAATCGCTACAAAATCGGTGATACTTTGCGTTCAATATGCTATTCATCAATTTATCAATCGAGGAGAAACACCAAAATTATAAATATTAGTACGTCATTTAATTGATCTTTGCAAAAATGATACGTTGCATTCTGTTGATAATTATCAATTATTTTTCGTAAAATAGACGATATTAGGAGCCTATAGAAGCGGCTAGTGCATAAACAGCTAATGAAGTAGATAATAAATCGAGAAAAACTGGGATAAACAGGCACTTTATTTAGCCCGATTTTTAATGGCTAAAATTTTTAACAAATCATGTTGTAACTAAGCCCTCACACAGCCTAAGAGTCCATCTTCAGTTAAATATGTTGAAGCAATTCGAATTCCACACAGAAATAATTATAAATCAGGTGACCAAAAGAAATCATTTGGCAAACGAAATTCGTTTGTATTTAATTAACATCAAAAGTCACCAGCTAGTTCTTAATTTGTGGGCAAATCGATATGTGCGCTCTGGAGCATGATAAAGAAAATACAGATTTTCCTGTGTACTTACATTTAAAAGTTAAATACAAATGCAAATGATCAGTTTTTCAATACTGCTTTATAATGAAAAGTAGTCGTACTAATTGGAGTAACGCTTTTGTGCTAAAATATATACTTACATTGTTTACATTTACAAAATTACTACAATCACTATGGGTTATAGGTGCTCACAATGCTATCATGCGTTTTTTCCATTGAGAAGAGACATAAGTCACAAATAGGACATTGGATAATATCACTCCAAAAACAAGAACACATTCACATCAATTAATATCAAATCATGGCTTCCTTTAAAAAGACCTGTTGAGTAAACGAAAGCGTACGCAGATATCAAATTATTAAAATTAAAAATAATGAAAATCAGTGGCAAGGTACAATATAAAAGAAATCCACTGTGCATTTCAAGCATTAGGTCGATAATAGAGAACAATTTTTTCATCAGTGAAATTCTTTGTGTGTTTTAGATAACACTTGGAAAATGGATGATAAAAATATCATTTGAAATATTTAAAATTAATAATTTTCTTTTTGAACCGATTACCTCGTATTCGTAATATCTGCTTATCCACGATTTTATTTCTCCGCGGTGATTTCAGAAAAATCGATTGTCATATTATTCTAATATGTTTTCTTGAATTCAACAGGTATAAAAACTTTAAAGCACCTATCACTACAACGAATTACTATAATAATCATAGCCGATTTTTATAATATTCCCTTAGTTTTAAATCGCAAACATTTGTACTTGTGAATAAAGGTAATGAATTTAAAAATAAGATACATAAATTTTATTAACTGTAAGTGAAATTTTATAATACTTCAGCACAATCCAAAGTCAAAGCCAGAATATTTCTGTTACATACATAATTATTGCGTTTAAACAACGTATTTAAAGCATCCATTTCTGGTAATTCGGCGTTCTAGAAATTTCTGCTCGTCTTGCTATAGTGGAATTCTCGTCAATGTACAAAACTTATCAACGTTGCAAAGTGAAATAAGGTGTTATTGTTGTGTCAGCGTTATCCGGCAATTATTACTATAAAGATGTATTAATCAAAAATGATTCTTCTTATTAATCAATAAACAGACATGCAATCGATTTATGCAAAATCGTATTTCATAATAACAATATTAAGATTTCTTAAATCGAAGCTAAAAATACTACTACCCAATTCAAATAAAATAATTCGGTCTTTGAAACAAATAAATAATACAGCTGTATAAAAACTCTCATATTATATATATATATATATATATATATGTATAAATGATTATAAATGTTATATATGCAACTAGAATTATAAAAATACTGCGGAGGAATAAAACAAACGAAAAGGGAATTTTTTTCAAGTTCACTTATTTCAAGTGCAAGCATATTTCTAGTCATGCAATAATTTGCTTTTCCTGAATATCAATTTAATATTAATATAGATTTTAATAAAAAAAGGAATGCATTCTAAAGATTGCTTTAATATATAAGCTTCATAAATATATGTTTACGATTTTAAAATAGATTTTTATAATCCAAGTCTGTATCTGAATTAATATATCATTATCTAACAAACTACATGCCTCGTGAGGGGAGTGATATCTAATTGAAGTTCTACGACTTGATTTTTATTATATAGATGTTGCCAATAAAAATTGAAGATTCCATAAGTTACATACATACTACATACTTAGGTGTCATGGTGTATATGGATGATTATTGATCATGGGTTGATGCAAAGTACTCTTAGGTCAAATAGGCTTTACCTGAATGAAAGACATATCATTAATGGTTATATAAATATAAAATTTTCGTAATGCAATGCAGAGATGGTGCTTTGATTTAGTGCAAGACACCGCTGCAAATTGGTCGTGTTCCACGCCAAATTAACAAGGAATATGACAAGAAGCTAATGCGTATCAAACAAGAACGAAACCAGTCTACATTATGAATTGATTTTTATACTTGATGCGACGTTTAATTTTTACTTAGGGGATGACAGCTTAACAATAAAATGGAACAAATATTTTTAATAACCAATTACACTATATTTGATTGGCCAAAATATTAATTTTTAGAGGGAAACAGCACTAAAGACTATGTGCGTTTTAAAGTTAGTGTGAGAAAAGATCATCCACATAAACAAAACCTTTCAATTAAGCTACTGCAAACTTGGAGTTGAATGTCATATTGAAGTGCAATTGAGTTAGAGTGAGCTACATGAGTCTGCACTGATGAATAATACTCGCAGATAAATAGCGGCGTTGCAAAGTTGTTACATAACTGGAGTAAAATCTCATTATACTTTGCATGGTCATTGTTATGAATTATACAGGATTTCGCCCAGTTCCTGTCTTTCTGATAAACTTGTCGGTATCCGTCATCAGTCGAAATTTCCTCACAAGTATTAGGAATAAACATATAACGTAAATGTAATTTTAAATCAAACCGTTTCATTTGTATTTCAGAACGGTTTGTCACGTATCTGCTAACTGATGAATGTAACAACTTAAGTGAAATAACAACGGATGTCTTTGATTTAACATTTGGCATACTTCCGGCAAATTTTTAAAAATCATATCTCGAGAAATGAACTAATTGAATTGGTCCTTAAATGCTTGGGTGGCGAGCCAATAAATAAAATACACTATCAATGTCATCCCTTCACGACAACTTATAAAAATTGAAGAAAAACCAAAAATGTATTTGAGAAATTCCACACAAACCGCTCAAATTTGATTTATGGTACGCCAGTTTTGGAGAAGCTGTTGTCATTTGATTAGATAGATGCACCTACACTATGTACCTGTTCATGTTAACATGCAGTTCTATAATCTCCTCTACTTAACTAGATTAGGCGCATTTTTTCACCAACATACGCGAGTCTCCAGGATTTAAATTATATTTACTGCAATCTTTGTGTACCTGATTTTTCAATTTTTCCACTTGTTTAGATGGTCTAGAGCAGAGAGTAGCGGGCGGCCTAAAAACGTTTTATATATTTTATTTTAAGGCTAGTGATTTTACTTTCCAGCTTAGTTTGCTGTCATGTAATACCATGACCAGACTATTTTCATTTGCTCAGTCAGATCCTGCGTACCTCAACTTAGGATAAAATATATTTTCAACATCCATAATTCTAGTTTCTATTTAATTATGAGCGTAATCATTAACCCTTAATATTGCACGCGAAATTACTT
This sequence comes from Eudiplozoon nipponicum, assembly GCA_029291075.1. Classification (NCBI taxonomy): domain Eukaryota; kingdom Metazoa; phylum Platyhelminthes; class Monogenea; order Mazocraeidea; family Diplozoidae; genus Eudiplozoon; species Eudiplozoon nipponicum. The sequence continues at coordinate 45,821 of JAQBSW010003530.1, forward strand.
CGCAAGCCAAATTAGAGTTTACAATTATTGATAACATTTTTATACATTTAATAAAAAAATAATTCCGAACTCATATCCATCAAATTTTAATTTTTAAAAATTTTCTTTTAAAACTTAACATAAATAGCCTAGGTTAGTGTAAGCGTTAGGACCAGTGATCACATTAATTAGTAGATAATAAAGAACCTTTTAATTCCCGCTATGTGAAATAATTTACTGGTTTTATCAGGTTTAATTATTTTCTTTAGAATGCGAGCTTATAAATAACTAATATAATCATTCCCAAATACTAAAAGAAAATGCAATAAGGTAGGAAATGATAAATCTTTTTTTCCCGTTTGTTCCTTGGACATTAAAAAATGGACATTCAATGACCAACTGATCCCTTGTTGCCAGATTTCTAAGTAAGGAACATCCTTTTAAAATCAGGAAGAAATTTGTTAGTCGAAACATTCTTAAAATGGTTAACTTGGTTTTATTATCATACTTGTGAGTCATTCGTAATTATTTGTTAATGAGCCTATGTGCATATATTGAATAATAATTTGCACAATTGCTGTCTTATATTTTTCGCATGAGTTGACTGAGAAGTTGTTGACAAAATTAAAGATAGGCACGTTAAGTTGGCAGCATGCTTTTCATTTTAGGAGCGTGTAATTTGCACCGGATAATTTTATGCAATTGGCTGTTAATGAAGTGTAACAAAGTAGTCATTCAAATGCAAGTAAATTCAGTAATTTGCTTTCATCCTAATTGTTGCCTGTTTTTTTATTAATTTAATTAAAATCGTGAGCTTATTAGATTAAACGGTTATGTGCTAAAATTTAATTTAAAAACATTTTACAATTTCAATAGGGCACGAATGCAAACACGGATCTGCTATTCGTAACAAAAACTATTTATGCGAAACCTTTGAGGCGTTTAGTAAGTGATCATTGGTTACAGTTGATGAAATACATATGCAGCAGACAGTTATGTTGCCCCGGTATCGTTGTTTAATTTTAATAAGTTAAAAATTATAAACATCTGGTTATAATTTTCTTCACTTGGTGCATTACTGTATTTAAAAAAATTGGTTATTAAGTTGATGAGTTTCAAGACAATATTTTGAATCTGAATTGAATATTTTAGCCTAAAACACGAAATAGCAGAAGACGTTCGAATTTTCAATATCTTTATATAAAAACAACATGAAAGCTGAATCAGATGTAGGTTCACAATCAATTATGTTAAATAAATGGAATGCGTTTAAGTAAATATGCTAGCCTGTATTGCACAGCCTGCCTATATTTGATTAAAACAGATTGAAAATTTTAAGATTTTTAAACAGAATTCAGTAAACAGTGTTATTCATTGTAATTTCAAGTGACAATTACGTCACAATGGAAAATTCTAACATTCCTAGGTATGGTAGAATTACCATTTTATTTTTAACATGTGCTTACATTTTTTGATAAATTACATTGCCAAATTATTCTGTGCTAGAATGTAAAATCATTAATTACGACGTATTAATTAAATCCAGAAGAAGAACCAATGAAAATAGAGCAAATAAGGCACTGCTCGATTTTCCATGGAATGACTATTAATATCGTAAATGCAAATTTTTTCAACAAAGTTTATATTGCATAGCGTTATGTTTAAAACCATTTTAAAACTAAACCAAAATTTTGTCTTTTAAAAGAAATCACAAAACTCTCATATATATGAGTTTATTCCTTTCGTTCAGGCTGACCTCTGTTTATCCTTCTTGTCTCATTTGAACTGATCTCTTACTAGGTGCGCAATACCTTATGCACAGTTGCATATATACATATATATATATTAGGTTTGGTCAACAGAAAATATATAACTATTGTATATTTAATTAAATGAAGTATTGATTAATGCAAAATGTGATAACTGACATCCATCAATGCCAGAGTGTATGGGTTTGGTTGTGTAACAGGCGTAAATTTTGTTTCGATGAAATTCAGCCTATCCATATATCCATTGTTTTAGTACCATGTATAGGCTCGGCACATTACCAACCACTGTGTTAGTACCCATTACATGCTTAGTACATGGTGTATATGGTGAGTTTAATTTAAAATCATATTTTCGATGACTTTTCTGCATTCAACTCAACTTCTTTTCAAATGTAATGAAGGAGATTTTACTATCCACCTGTCTCGCATTTCTTGAGTAAATACATGATGGCCTAATGACGTGGAATCGGCTCCTACTGGTACGTCACCAGCAATTATGAAACACATGTGTATATGAGATTATCCATTTTATTTAAACTGATTTTGTTTTATGCTTCTTGTCCTATTCGAACTAATTTGGTAATTGGTACGCAATATTAAATACAGAATTGAATTTATATTAGTTCTCGGTAACAAACAATTTTAACGTGTGCCCTTGTTTACACAGCGTGGAAACGTTTGTGTTCTTCACTAGACTTCAAATGATTACTTGGCTATTTGGATTTAAACAAAATTGGATTTAGCACAGAATTATTCCTTAACCATGCAAAACTCTGTTTGGATATTTTTCTGCCTCATAATTAAATGTTATTATGTTTGACGCGAATAACGTTCTTTTCAATATGTCTTTATGAGTGTAGGAAATCATGACAGATTTGTTAGTCTACTTTATATTAATTCAAATAAAATGTTAATCAATTTTTCACTTTGATTGAATAGTTTTTAATGTCAAAATATATATACTTTTTTTTTCTAAATATACGCCTTAGGCTTAGGTCACCTGAAATTATAGTGACTTGTAAGAGAAAAAATCGTCAAAGGATAACGCTCTCAAATCCATTTAGACCACTTCTGTTTGCCCTAACCGTATTGGTTATAACAGAGAATTCTTATCAAGAATTGCATATAATCGTCACTTGTTGATTCGCGGGTTGTCAAAGAACATAATAATGTTATTTAAGCTGAAAAGTAAATAAGATTGTATTCTAGAACACTTCAGTACCCTTTCCACACAAAGGCACAAATTTTCGATAAAGCATGCCACAATTACACACAAAAGTTATGTTTATGTGAGTAGAAAGCCTTAGATAATGTTAAAGACAAACGTAATGGCCAGAAATAAATTATTATCCAGTAAATCTGGTTGTAAAATGCAACAGTTAAAAAAATATTGAAAAATTAGGCATAATGAAGGGTACTTTTTTTAATTTTTTGTATAGAACAATCACAAAATTGGCAATTAGTCTCCATAATTAAATTTAAAATTATGACAAAATACCACTATTCGGAAAGTTGAACAGATAGTTTCGTTATTTATCTCTTAAGAATCACTTTAGCTAAACCTCATTGTTTGGTCGCACGAAAGCTTATAAGAAATCTTTGAAATTTTCTTCGAATTAATTCATTTTTATTCTTTAATAGAGAGAGATAAAAACAATCTTTTACAAGAAATGTATTCGCGTGCCAAAATTATTTCACGAAAATTGCAATAATGGAATAAATTAATGTGCTGATTTACCGCGAAAAATCAAACGATTAGTACTTAATTTTGAAAATATTGCATTCATTTTTTAAGCGATGTTTATGCTGCTTAATTCAGATCCACGATTTGATTAAGTCTTGCACTAACAATTCAGTCACAAATAATTATTTGAAAATTAATCACTGAATAATCGAACACAATGTTATTTTGATTTAAAAACAGATTTTATCATCAAGTTAAAAAAACAAATAGCATTATTTATATGTATGTTTCAAAACAAATCATGTGTTTTGCAGAGCAAGTTTTACTTTTTTTGGTTTAATTGATATTGATATGCTTCACCTTTACGAATTATTTTTTTCTAATTACAGAACTTTTTTGGTTGTCTGTGCCTGTTTGCTTATTCAAGGGATTAACAGTAAATAAAAGAGTAACGCTCGCGTTACCGATAATCTTGAATCCCTGGATACGGGTTTAGCAAGCCTTTAACTTTTCTTCCTATTGCATGGACGGAAATATTCATTAAATCACGTTAGCGAGATTGGTATAATCACCAATTCCATGGTATCTAACGGATCGCGCATCAAGGCACAATTAACGCTAGTCAGGTATGACACAATGAGATTGGTGTTTGTATAAATCTTGTAAACTTGATTCAAAAAGGCATATGAGTTTTGGTGTGAGCCTGCGTAGTAACGCAGTGTTTAATGATTGTAATATGAATAACTTCTCACTTTGTCCAGTTTTTCTGCCGATAATTATATCAATGTTGCTTATACATTCATATATATATATATATATATATATATATATATATATATATATATATATAATTATGTTTATTGCTATTTCGATTAATTAATCTATGAGGCTGGTCAAACGGTTGGTCGAGATTGACTAGATAATTAAAAACATTTGCTGGTTGAATGATTCGTGATCAGTCGTTGGAAATATCATGTTGATAAAAATTCTTTTTATTTTTAGATTTGGTGCGTGTTTTCTTTTATCAATGGCTTTATAATTATTTTTAATTTGGTTTTTGTATTTTTTCGGTATGTAACTTGGAGAACTTAGTAAAATTGCGTTTAGGCTTCATTTTATAACTAATGATATATAATTTTTAAATTCATAACGAAGCTCGGCTTTATTTAATCATTTGCTGCGCAAATGTTGATGTATTCTGCCGATAAATTTTTTTGTGTAACTTTGTGTAACTGCCCGTGTACAGCTATTACCCGCGTACGCAAAACGCGGCATTGGAATAATTTAAGCTAACACACCGCAAAAAAAATTTCAAAAAATACTTGATAAATTTATTTGTCGAATACATGTATGGTAGCGGAAAAATTATTTAAAATTGTAAAATATGAAAGAATTCGAATACGGCATGTAGCCAGATTATATTTTGCAAGCCGATGCTAGTCTTAATCTTTTGATTTGAAAACGTACACTTTATTAATCTATTTTCCCGACGCAGATTCCTTTTAAGTTAACAAACGCATGTCGGACGTGGCTTGGTATCGTATTGTGTAAACTGCGTCGGGTAATATTTCAACAGACAGACCTTCCGATAATGACTAACCTTTTAGCTTCGTTGTAATTTATTTTGCGCAAGGGAGATTTTACATATCTGCTGTTTGAATGAGTGAAGTATATGTAGACTGAAAATTCTCTGCGAACTTCGTTTAATAATTTCTTGATAGGCTCAGGATTAGCAAGGATATTGTATGCAACAAGTCATTTTCAGTAATATTAATTTGTTCAAAAGTAATTTTCTATTATTAATTCTTTTATCATGTTATTGTTATTGTAAACGCCCCGGCTTCAAGTAAATGCCGTACGACGTTACAAACTCGGTTAAGGTGCTCTGAATAGAGATTTGTTACTGATAGGGGGCCCTTAAGAGGGCCTGGTAATGCGTTCTCCTGAATTGTTCAGAGTGTGAAGATGTTCTAGAGCCTTGGGTGGACTCTGGTTGAGTTGTCGCTCCCGTGGTTGAGTTGTAATCACGATGTGGATAACGTCGTTCAGGTTCTGCAATGAATTGGCTCGTCTCGCTGGTTATACCGCAACAAGATGAGTCACGGATGTAGCCAATTGTTGGTGAAACTATCAAATCACCAGCGTAGGTATTGACAGCCGACAGAACGCACACGCGTGACGTAAGGTAGATTGCAAATGCCACAACTGGCTTGCATGGTAAATTGCCGTGCTTAAATAGCATGCCATGCCTACTTGCACACTATTGGTTAAACGGCAAGTTTCGCTTTTTTCTCATTGGTGCAACGTAAATAAAATTGAATTTAATTTACGCAATATGTCGGCCATTAATTTGTGTCGTTACAACACTTTCCTCTCTGAAAAAAAAGGAAAAAATTCCTCTCTGCGAGGCTAGATAAGAAATGCATGACAGAGTTCGAACCAAGTTAAGCAAAAATATGATGAACCATAAGTGCTGGGCTTAAATATGCTTATTGGTTGCTTCAACAATGATATGATGCCAGGTAACCACTAGGAATTGCTACACAAATTGTTAGCTCTAGTGGTCGGTCATACCACGTGAGGCAAAATAGAGCAGTGTAAGTTTTGGGAGCCGCAGCGTGAAGATTTCGAGGTAAATCGCCTCTGAATTTGCCAGGTTTAAGTTAAAACCTAAGCAGGTTGGATCGTCGTCAATGTGTTTGTATACGAACAAAGGAGCTAGAGTGCTCGACGTTGTGGTCATGACATTTGTAGGGTGGTCTTTGTGCAATTGATGAAGTTGAGATATGCATTGAAAGTAGCCTGTACCATGATATGAAGCTGATCACTACTTAGTGTTGCTACACGAAAGCGTTAGCTCTAAGTAGCTGGTCATACCAAAATAGGCAGTGTAATGTCATGTGTGAGAAATACATTATAATGTAAAAATATATACATTAAAATCAAAGGTAACTACATAAAAATATGTACACGAACATTGCCTCAGAGATAACATAATACCAAAGAACTGTTCAAAAATGCTACACAATTGTTAGCTAAGAACAGCTGGTTATGCCACGTGAGACAAATACGAAAAAATAACGTAAGGTTAAAAATTTTTTTGATAGTTAATGTTAAAAAAATCAATTACGCGTTATACAAAGCAGGATATTGAGATTGTGGGCAGACGAAGCCTGAGACGTGTGTTGAAGTTTGAACGCTATTGGAATCAGGCGGTTCGATAAACGGTTTCAACCTGTCTATGCTTACTGATGTCGGTGTAGCGCCTTGCATAATAATGAAGTATTTTGGTTGTCTGAGCAAAATCGGGTAAGGACCGCGATACTTTGGTTGTAGTGGTGCAACAGCATTATTGTTGGGAACGAGTACTCTCTTGCAGCTGTGGGGCTGTGGGTGAACGAAGACTGGACGAGGCGTGTGTCTCGGCTGCTGTTCGGACATGTTACCGAAATGAAGTCGAAGGCGGGTAGCTTCGTTTTGTGGGTCATCTTGTGCCGGTAGTAGACGTGGGAGCTGACTAGGCAGGCGTAGATCCATGCCATACAAGAGTTGTGACGCAGACGTTTTAATGGATTCTCGAGTACGAGAACGCATGGCCAGCAGAACTAAAGGTAGTGCATCGACCCAGTTGCCATTAATGGATGAGGATGCTAAAGCTGCTTTGAGTTCCCTATGCATTCTCTCTACCATGCCATTAGCTTGGGGATGGTAGGCAGTCGTCTGGCGTAAGATGCATCCCATGTACCGCAAGGTGGTTTTGAAACGATCAGATGAGAAGCAAGTGCCTCTGTCCGTGATGACCTCATTGGGAACACCGTAATTGGATATCCATGCAGAGATAAAACCGTTAGTTACTTCGTCTGCAGAAATGGTGCCAAGAGGTAATGCCGCAGACCACCGTGTAAATCTATCGATCATAGTTAGAAGGTAACTGAAACCTTGAACCTTTGTCAGATGAACTATGTCGATGTGGACGATGGCTAGGCGAGAAGTAGACCGAAAATGTTGCAACTTAGAACGAGTGTGTCGTGTGATCTTGATTTTTTGACAAATAGCACACTCTGAGACCCATCGTTTAACATTCTGCCTAAGTCTGTGACCCCAGAAACGATCTGTAAGAAGTCGGACAGTCGCTTGGCTTCCTGGGTGAGAAATTGAGTGAATTGAATCTAAAACTTTTCTCTGAAGGCTGGTCGGCAGAACTGGCTTGTTGGGCTGCGTACCCGTGAAGTAAACAATTGGTAAGCCTTCCCACAGACGGCATATGAACTTGGTTGGGTGACGGGCTATTGATCTTTGAATGTGAATGTCACCGCGTTGTTCAGTTCGCAGGAGAGTTGGCGTTAGTGCAGGTTCACTGAGTGCCACGGAGTTGACAGTGAATGGTGACGGCGAAGGTGGTTGTAGTGAGACGTCTGGCCTGGACAGGGCATCTGCAATGAAGTTCTGTTTGCCCTTGACGTGAAAGACGTCAAATTGCCATTCGCTTAGACGAGAAAGCTGTCTTTCCACTCTGGCAGGGTACTTGGCGATAGATGAAGTTGCGTTTCGAAGTGCGCTAACTAGTGGTGCATGATCTGTGAAAACAACAAATCTGCTACTGCCAATGATGCTGATAAAATGGCGCACTGCGTCGTGGATGGCGAGAAGTTCTCGACCGAAAGTGTCATACCTCGTTTCTACTGGTTGGAGAGTACGCGAGTAGAAACTGATAGGCTTCCGAACTCCGTTGATCTCTTGTTCCAAAGTGGCTCCAATAGCGAATTCAGAAGCATCTGTCGTGAGTAGAAATGGCTTTTCGAAATCTGGATACGTTAGCATTGTGGCATTTGTTAACGAGTTGATGGCAAGTCAAAGTAATTCCTCGTCTTCGGATGACCAAGCAATGATGGAATTCTTGCTAAGTCCTTTTCGGTTCCGCAGGTGCCTTCACAAAGGATAAAGTTGTTTTGAAAGGCCTGGAAGGAACTTGCGATAATAGTTTAGTACTCCCAGGATTTTTTGCAACTCGCTCACAGTCCTTGGTGACTTGATATTCTTGATTGAATTCGTCTTTGATGGCAACGGTTGAATACCTTGGGCCGTGACCCATTGCACTGGGGTTGGCTGAATGACCTGTAACTCCAAACGCTCGGAGGCAAGTGTCCAAAAGCTCGTTCAGAGTCCTGTGGAGGGGTCGATGATCTTTTGATTGGCAAGATCAACAATGAGCCGAAATTTTAGAAGGAAATCAAGGCCTATTATATTATGTGAGACCTTGGCAATGATGAAGTTGTGGGAAAATTCACGTCGTAGACCTATGTTGAGTGTGCGGTATTGGCAGCCATAAGTTGGTATGGGCTCGCCTGTAGCTGTTGCGAGAAGAACGCCTAGCGACATCTCGGCCATTGAATCACCTTTGAGAACTGAGACTGCCGCACCTGTGTCTACGATGAACTCTTCGCCAGTTTTGAAATCAAGAAGGTGCAGAAGTTCGTTGGGCTGTTTGGCCGGGTCATGCAAACAAGTAGGCTGGTGATTGCGACCGGCATTGTCTGTTTGGTTCTCTATGTGAAAAATTCGGCGTGGACGAAAAGAGTCGACAGGGATGTCGGATTGTAGTTGGCTTCTTCCCTGTAGCGCCGTTGATGCCGTTGATGTGCAGAAAGTACGGTCTTCTACTTCCTGCGCCAGACGTTTCCCGATACTGATGCACCCTTGTGCCTGCGGTCTGTTGTCCTTTCCGTCAGCTGTGGAAATTGACACTCATTCGGAAATTCTTCGGAACGACAAAGACAAACTTGGCAAGCATAAAAAACTTCTGGTGGTTATAACACCAGTTCTTTGGGGCATACTTATTGAAGGATTGCGGAGATCTCGATCGCCGCCTACCATTATAATTTGACTTGGAAACGAATTTTGGTCGAGCATTCACTTGATTTAGCTCGGATTTGGTAATGGCCAATCCTTCTAGAACTTTAGCCATGTTTGCCACTGTTCTCTCTAAAGAGGAGAGTCTATCATCTTGCGGGGGTGAAGAAAAGGATGATGGATTCACTTTGGGTTCCAAAACCCTATATTCTAACTCACATCTCTCAGATAAGTCATCTATAGAGAGAGTGTTGGGGAGCTGTCTGGCAAAGAGTTTTAATGTTTGGGGAAGATTGTTAATATAAACAACCTTAGCCTCATGGTCAGAAATGTTGGTTTTATACCAACGTTTCCGTAATTCCCTCAGTATTTCTATGGGGCCAAGATTTGGCATATCTAACTGCGCATATTTGTTTATTATCTGCTCAGTTTCTGTGGGTCCAAGCAAGGATTCTACTTCGTTTTGTAGACCCAAAATGGGATTAGGTAGCTTCCTAATAGCCTCAAGCTTAGGATAAATCCGTCGCTGCAATTCAGAAGGTAGTTTAGCAAAAACCTTCGACAGTTTTTGGATGACTGTCATAATCAGGAAACGGGGAGAAAGCGGAGTCTACGCGCATAAAAAATAGCTCACTATCTCCATCCCAAACAGGAACATCAATATCTAAAATTGGACCTGACATTCTAACAATCTTACGGGATCTTAAAAGCATAAATTTATAAGCAATATGAAAATATATAAATACAACAAAACCCACGCCCACGTCCGCTCTTCCAAAAATCCGCAATTGAGCCTGTCGAGTACGTACGGTGCCGTTTCGTACGTAGGAAAGATGAACAGAGGCCCCGTTGGCCTTTGATGACAATGTATTATTATTATTATCTCCCCAAAAAAAATTCAACACAAATCCACGAATATATACCCAACAAAATTCCCAGAAGACCACGATCACGGTAGAAAAACGCAAATTTTAATCGATTTTTATCCCAAATAAATGAAAAAGGAAGTCAATTTTATTTATACCAAAAAAATCAGAACAATAATCAATATCCTGGCGCGGTCGCCAATTTTGTAAACGCCCCGGCTTCAAGTAAATGCCGTACGACGTTACAAACTCGGTTAAGGTGCTCTGAATAGAGATTTGTTACTGATAGGGGGCCCTTAAGAGGGCCTGGTAATGCGTTCTCCTGAATTGTTCAGAGTGTGAAGATGTTCTAGAGCCTTGGGTGGACTCTGGTTGAGTTGTCGCTCCCGTGGTTGAGCTGTAATCACGATGTGGATAACGTCGTTCAGGTTCTGCAATGAATTGGCTCGTCTCGCTGGTTATACCGCAACAAGATGAGTCACGGATGTAGCCAATTGTTGGTGAAACTATCAAATCACCAGCGTAGGTATTGACAGCCGACAGAACGCACACGCGTGACGTAAGGTAGAATGCAAATGCCACAACTGGCTTGCATGGTAAATTGCCGTGCTTAAATAGCATGCCATGCCTACTTGCACACTATTGGTTAAACGGCAAGTTTCGCTTTTTTCTCATTGGTGCAACGTAAATAAATTTGAATTTAATTTACGCAATATGTCGGCGATTGATTTGTGTCGTTACAGATAGTAATTAACCTCTCATATAAAAATAAAACAATTTTTATTTCTGGACATTTGATGTTATCGCTGGTTTCGTAAAACAATATTGTAATTTTTGAAAAATATTTTAATTTTTTTTGGAAGTTCTTTTGTTCATATTGTCGAAGTTTTTGACTTGTCTTGTCGAAGGTGAAAAGAGAGTTTTGATCTGAGTTGCTGAATTGCACAAGCGGGACACTGAGTGGTTCCATCTCCGACTCTTTGCTAATAAATCATCGTAATCTTCTTGTCGATTGTTCTTTTTAATTATCAGCGAAAAGAACCACAAATTTGCTTTGGGTATTTAACGTAAATATTTGTTTTAAGGTTTCAATCATTCTGGTTCAGTAACCTGTGGATATCAGCGTATCCGGGTAAGCTTACTTATTTAATATAATATAAATTAAAATAAATTAATATAAATAAATTGCAAGTAATTTAATAATATCATGTCTGGTTTATTAAATACTGAGGATACAGAGCAGTTGACTAGCGGACTTAAGGATTGTAGCTTAAGAGATAGTTCAGAGGAACTTAAGTGTTCCAAGATAGATAATCATTCCGCATATACGGATTTTCCGGGCCTGGCATCCAAGAGATCCCCTTATGGTAGTGACCAAAGGGCCTCTACAAAAAATGGCGACCGCGGAAAGATATGATGTAGGTGATCGTTTTCGCTGCAATTCTATGGATAGCAATGTTAAGCTCACCATGTACAGACCAGACAACCATTCTGAATGGGTCGAAGAAGCAAAACTTTATTTTAAACTAAAACGGATGACCGACCCTATAAAAAGGTTTGCCTCGGCCTGGTGGTGCTTACCTGAGCCAGTAAACAGAATCTATTTAGACTCAGGAATTTTGTGAGAACGAACCAGAAAATGCATTTGAGCTTCTAGTAGAAGAACTCCATGGACGATATCAACCCGAGAGGATTGAACGGATGACTGACTTATTACGTCAGGAAAAGATGGGAAATCTACTTCCATCTGAATTTTATGACAGACTTATTTCAAAATCCATCGGGCTTGATATATCTGAGGAAGTTATAAATAGTATATTTGTAGCAGAATTGCCTGTTAGACTAAGAGCCACCTTGGATGTATATGATACATTGGAACTAGAGTGGCCAAAGAAACTCAAAGGGTTGGACAAAGTTTATCGTCAGATGGAACCTAAGGTGTATGCAGTAATCGCAGATTCACGCCTGGAGCAGCAACTTAGACATCTCTCAGAGAGACTCCTGAACATAGAGAATGAATTAAGTACCCTTCGCAGGGATGTGGGTTGGATAAATCACAATAAGGAAAGGTCCAACAGAAGTAGGGTAAATTCTCGGAGTCAACGTTCAAATTCCAAGCATTGGAGAGGCGAATCGCGTGAGAGTGTACAAGGACCACGCGAGTGGTGCATATCGCATCGCAAATACGCCGAGTTTGGAAAATGTCAGGAGGGGGGATGCACGTTTCCAAAGTTGGGTGGTCCCCGATGGAAAGGAAGTAGTCTTCCTGTAGCCTGGTCGAAGCTGCCGGAAAACTAATGAAGCCCCCACTAATAGGAGCCGTAGGGGGGTTGCGCATGCAAGGCTCCAAGGTATGCATATTCGTGGCATACTAAAATCATCGAAGTTAGGTTCGGAAGCTTCGATGGAAGAGACGCGCGGTAATACAATCCATAAATCTGTTAGATTTCGGCTGGCAGGTAATCTTAAATAGGTTGCTGGTTATAGCAACAATAAGTTCGTTATAACTGATGAACTTAGCGGCTTAAATTTCTTAATAGACACGAGTGCAGAGGTGAGCATAGTTCGATCTGATGTGGTGGAAATTGATAGCCCCACATTCGATTACCAACTATGGGCTGCTAATGGAAGTCAAATTGAGGTTAAGGGAGTTAAAGAATTGTCAGTGACATTGGGGCAGAAATCTCCATTTACATGGAATTTTCTGGTCGCTGATATAAAGGATAACATCATTGGGATGGACTTTTTGATCCATTTTAATCTCGCTTTAGATCTCAAGTCTAGGACCATTGGACAAAGCACTGGGATAGTGACTTTTGCTGAGACTGAGACCTCAGTAGTTAGGTCAGTGGGACTACCCAGACCCGTCGTCGCCGATGACTTGGCGGATGTCATCGATAAACACCTGGCCGTGTTTCTGCCATTCAATGCTAAACGCAAGGGTTTAAAGACAGGCATAGAAGACCAAATCGAGTTGGTGGAACCATTAACTTGTTCGCCGAAGGCTCAACCGTTAGCACAACATAGCAGCAGGTTGCTATTGAAGAATTTAAGCGGTTGAGAGAAGAAGGAATTTGTAGGCGTTCAAATTCAAACCTTGCGTCTCCAATAGTGGTAGTTCCCAAACCTGAAACTGGACAATGGTGGGTTTGTGGTAATTATCGATTAGTAAACTCGGTAACCAAAGGTTATTTGTATCCTTTACTGAACCAGAGTACTTTGCTCAGGGATATAATAAGGGTATGAGGTATATACAACGTTAGATCTGCAGAAGGCGTACTATCAAGTACCTATGGAGGCAGAATCTATACCGCTCAAAGCAGTGCGATTCCCTGGAGGAGGATCGCATGAAACATTATGTATGCCTTTTTGGTTGAAGAATGCAAGTCAGACATTCCAGCGTCTGACAGAGGAAGTCTTCAAGACTGCTCATTTGCTAGAGTGTATATAGATGACATCATTATATATAGTCAATCTAGGGAGGAACACCGGGAGCATTTGGACATCATTTTGTCTAAGCTGGAACATTATGGATTGGTAGTGAAACCAGAAAAGTGTAGGATTGGTTGCTCTACCGTAAAATATCTTGGACACACCATTTCCAAGGATGGAATCAAGCCCTTGGAAGACAAGGTACAAGAAATCAAGGATGTGCCAGAACCTAGAACTGTACGCCAGTTGCGTAGATTTTTGGGCATGATTGGCTACTATCGTCGGTTCATACCAGGTTTAGCTGGAATTTTGGGGTCGCTAACTCGACATTTAGTTCGTGAACGGAGCACGATCAAGAAGTTCTGGCCTATTAATTTTAGCCAAGACGACAAGGAAAAATTCCAGAGGGCCAAAGATCTGTTAAGCCAAATAACCACATTAGCACCTGTGGATTGGACTAAGCCGTTTGAGCTTGTCACAGGAGCAGTGTTACATCAACGGGAAAATGGTATAGTCAAGCCGATTGGATTCTATAGTCGGAAACTCCAGGATCGCGAGAAGTGATATGACACGCTTGGGAAGGAGTTACTAGCAGTTTATTCTGCAGTGTTGAATTTTGAGCACTACCTAGATGGACATCAGTTTATGATACTAACTGATCATAAACCATTTTTGAGTATTCTTGGGAAAGCGAATAGGCTAAATCATTCTCGGCGGGTGAATTTACAAATAACCTGACTCGCAGAATTTGATTTTACCATTAGTCATATCTCAGGAAAAGATAATGTGGTGGCAGATACTCTCAGTATACCAGACGTATCGGATGAAGATATGATTCGTTCAGAGTCACTCATATGCTCTATTGTATCTTCTAATGATTTTGTCCAGCAATTGATGGAAGCACAAGGTCTTGATCCTTTAGTAGCTGTTTTGAAAAGAAATCCTACATATACACACAGGAAGATTGGAGATAAGTGGTTATTATGTGAAATCTCCAGGAGCCAACCTAGACCTTATGTACCGTTAGAATTAAGGTATAAGGTAATTCAGCAGCTACATGAATTCAGTCATCCTTTCATTAAGGCAACTATCAGGATGGTCACTGATAGATATGTATGGCCTAAGATGTCGAAAGACATAAGAGCCTGGGTAAGGACATGTGCCCGGTGTCAAACTTGTAAAGTTTGGCGTCATACCAAAACTGAAATTAAAACATTTGGCATACCAGCGGGTCGTTTTATGCGTGTGCACATCGATATTGTAGAAATGCCTGAGATTTATGGCCAAAAGTATTTACTCCCGATGGTCGATCGGTTCAGTCGTCAGTTTGAGGTAGCAATCCTGAAGGATATGACAGCTCAAGAGGTCTTACTTATGTTCTTGCATAATTGGGTGTCGCGATATGGTGTAACGGTAAGGGTAACTACTGATCGTGGTAGTCAGTTTATGTCTGAACTATTTATCAGATCATTGAATATTATGGGGATAGAAGTAAGACACACATGTGCTTATAATCCCAGAGCTAATGGGATGGTTGAGAGACTGCACAGGGAGCTGAAGGCTGCATTACGCTGCACCAGTGGATCCAGTTGGATACATGATTTGCCCATAGTTTTGCTGGCAGTGTAAAATAGATACAGAGTACAGTTAGGAATATTCATAGCAAAACTTGTCTATAGAGAGCCATGCAGATTACCAGGAGATCTTCTAGTATAAGCTCCGAGTTTTCTGGATTGGGTCTCTAGTGCAGTAGATTGGTTTGTTGAAGCACTGAGAAATAAAATGAGTCATTTAGCTCCAACCAAAACTAGAAGTCCAAGGTCTAAATGCTATGTATCTTCAGATTTAAAGCTGGCATCTCATGTATATATAACTAACGAAAACAGACAGAATTGTCTGACTCCATTCTATAAGGGGCCATTTAAAGTCAATCATATGACTGAGAAAAATGCATTTATAGAAGTAAATGGCACGGTAGAATGTGTAACACTGGATCGCTGTATTCCACAGTTTATTTGGACGGAGGAGGAGACTGAGGAACCGAATTCTCTGAAGTATCCAGAAGTTGAGGCGAGATGTGACTCAGAAATTGGTGAGAAAAACGAAGAGTCGAATAAATATGGAAAAGAATTTAAGATTAAAACTAAGACAACTGAGAATGATGAACAATGATATATGAATATGATATCTAGTGAAGTACCAGCACAACTTGTCGAGACCCGTTCTGGAAGAGTCATCAAGAAACCGAAGAATGAGGACTACATCATGTATGGTTAATCATCTTAAACATGAGGGTGTATGTGGAGGTTAATTTAATTTTTTGGACATCAATTAACTCCTCATATAAAAATAAATCAATTTTATTTTTGGACATTTGATGTTATCGCTGGTTTCGTAAAACAATATTGTAATTTTTGAAAAATATTGTAATTTTTTGGAAGTTCTTTTGTTCATATTGTCGAAGTTTTTGCCTTGTCTTATAGAAGGAATTGTTAGAGAGTTTTGATCTGAGTTGCTGAATTGCACAAGCGGGACACTGTGTGGTTCCATCTCCGACTCTTTATTAATAAATCGTTGTAATCTTCTTCTCGATTGTTCTTTTTAATTATCAGCGAAAAGAACCACAAATTTGCTTTGGGTATTTAAAGTGTATATTTGTTTTAAGGTCTCAATCATTCTGGTTCAGTAACCTGTGGATATCAGCGTATCCTGGTAAGCTTATTTAATATAATATATAAATTGCAAATAATTTGATAATATTATGTCTGGTTTATTAAATACTGAGGATACAGAGCAGTTGGCCAGTGGACTTAAGGATTGTAGCTTAAGAGATAGTTCAGAGGAACTTAAGTGTTCCAAGATAGATGATCATTCCGCATATATGGATTTTCTGGGCCTGGCATCCAAGAGACCCCCTTATGGTAGTGACCAAAGGGCCTCTACACAAGTAGACATATATTACTATGACATGGTATTTAAGCACGGCAATTTACCATGCAAGTCAGTTGTCGCATTTGCCTTCTGCTTTGCGTTACGTGTGCGTGCTGTCGGCTGTCAATACCTACGCTGGTTATTGGATTTGTTTCACCAACAATTGGCAACATCCGTGACTCATCTTGTTTCGGTAAAATCAGCGAGACGAGCCAATTAACGCTGAATGTGGGTAAGTGTTTCGTTAAAGTATATCTATGCATTTTCATATTGCTTATAAATTTATGCTTTTAAGATCCCGTAAGATTGTTAGAATGTCAGGTCCAATTTTAGATATTGATCGAGATCCACGCAATCCCTTAATAAATATGCCCCAAAGAACTGGTGTTATAACCACCAGAAGTTTTTATTATTCATGCCAAGTCTGTCTTTGTCGTTCCGAAGAATTTCCGAATGAGTGCTAATTTTCACAGCTGACGGAAAGGACAACAGACCACAGGAACAAGGGTGCATCAGTATCGGGAAACGTCTGGCGCAAGAGTTAGAAGACCGTACTTTCTGCACATCAACGGCATCAACGGCGCCACAGGGAAGAAACCAACTACAATCCGACATCCCTGTCGACTCTTTTCGTCCACGCAGAATTTTTCACATAGAGAACCAAACGGACAACGCCGGTCGCAATCACCAGCCTATTTGTTTGCATGACCCGGCCAAACAGCCCAACGAGCTTCTGCACCTTCTTGATTTCAAAACTGGCGAAGAGTTCATCGTAGACACAGGTGCGGTAGTCTCAGTTCTCAAAGGTGATTCAATGGCCGAGATGTCGCTAGGCGTTCTTCTCGCAACAGCTACAGGCGAGCCCATACCAACATATGGCTGCCGGTACCGCACACTCAATACAGGTCTATGACGTGAATTTTCCCACAATTACATCATTGCCAAGGTCTCACATAATATAATAGGTCTTGATTTCCTTCTGAAATTTTGGCTCATTGTTGATCTTGCCAATCAAAAGATCATCGACCCCTCCACCGGACTTGAGCAAAGTTTTTGGACTCTTGCATCCAGGCGTTTGGAGTTACAGGTCATTCAGCCAACCCCAGTGCATCATTCAGCAGAGATATCAGCAGCTCTTCAAAAATACGGGTCGCTTTTCGATCTTAACAAGTCAGAGCTACGAGTCTCCAACACGATGCACCATTTCGTCATAGAAGGACAACCTAGTGCACTCAAGACGCGACCACTGGCGCCTGCCAAGCTGATAGCTGCCCAAGAGGAATTCTCAAGGCTTTTGGAAGAGGGAATCATCAGACCATAGAAAAGTTCATGGGCGTCACCACTGCACTTAGTCTCTAAATCAAACGGTTCGTACAGAGCCTGCGGAGACTACCGTAAGCTAAATTCAGTGACAATATCTGATGCATACCCTATTCTAAATATTAACACCTTACTTGATTGACCTCAGCCAAGCCTACCATCATATCCCGGTAGCACCGGAGGATATTGAAAACACTGCAGTCATCACTCCATTTGGCCTATTCGAATATCTTTCCATGTCTTTTGGACTTAAGTTTGCTACACAGACATTTCAAAGATTCATGGACAACATACTTTGCGACGACTGCTTATTGTATGTCATATCTCGATGACATTATGGTATTCAGTCCAGACTTAGAATCTCATGCGAAGCATCTACGAAATGTCCTCTCACGCTTATCCAACCACGGACTGAAAATCAGCTGTGAAAAGACGCATATTGCAACTACATCCGTGGAATTCCTAGGGTATCGTATTACACCGCAAGGTATTCAACCTTTGCCGTCAAAGGCGCATTCAATCAAAAATATAAAGTCACCGAGTACCGTTAGCGAGTTTCAGAAAATCCTGGGAGTACTAAACTACTATCGCAAGTTCCTTCCGGGCCTTTCAAAACAATTTTATCCATCATTGCTTGGTCATCCAAAGACGAGGAATTACTTCGACTCGCCATCAACTCGTTAGCATATGCCACAATGCTAACACATCCAGATTTTTAACGACCATTTCTACTCACGACAGATGCTTCTGAATTCGCTATTGGAGCCACTTTGAAACAAGAGATCGACGGAGTTCGGAAGCCTATTAGTTTCTATTCGCGCGCTCTCCAACCAGTAGCAACGAAGTACGACACTTTCGGTCGAGAACTTCTAGCCATCCACGACGCAGTGCGCCATTTTATCAGCATCATTGACAGTAGCAAATTTGTGGTTTTCACAGGTCATGCACCATTAGTTAGCACACTTATAAACGCAACTTCATCTATCGCCAAGTACCCTGCCAGAGAGGAAAGACAGCTTTCACGTTTAGGCGAATGGCAATTTGACATCTTTCACGTCAAGGGCAAACAGAACTTCATTGCAGATGCCTTTTCCAGGCCAGACGTCTCGATGCAACCACCTTGGCCGTCGCCATTCACTGTCATCACCGCGACATTCAGTGAACCTGTACTAACGCCATCCATCCTGCGAATAGAACAGCGCGGTGAAATTCGCATTCAAAGATCAGTAGTCCCTCACTCCACCATGTTCATATGACGTCTCTGGGAAGGCTTACCAATTTTTTATTTCACGGGTACGCAACCCAACAAGCCACTTCTGCCGATCAGCCTTCAGTGAAATGTTTTCGACTCAATTTCTCACACAGGAAGCAAAGCGACTGTGCGAATTCTCACAGATCGTTTCTGGGGTCACAGACTTAGGCTAAATATTAAACGATGTGTCTCCGAGTGTGCTATTTTTCAGAAAAACAAGATCACACGGCAAACTCGTTCTAAGTTACAACATTTTTGAACCACTTCTAGCCTAGCCATCGTCCACATCGACATAGTTCATCTGACAAAGGTTCAAGGTTTCAGCTACCTTCTAACTATGATTGATAGATTTACACGGTGGCCTGCGGCATTACCTCTTGGCACCATTTCTGCAGACGAAGTAACTAACGGTTTTATCTTTGCATGGATATCCAATTATGGTGTTCCCAATGAGGTCATCACGGACAGAGGCACTTGCTTCTCATCTGATCGTTTCAAAACCATCTTGCGGTACATGGGATGCACCTTACGCCAGACGACTGCTTACCATCCCCAAGCTAACGGTATGGTAGAGAGAATGCATAGGGAACTCAAAGCCGCTTTAGCATCCTCGGCCATTAATGACAACTGGGACGATGCACTGCCTTTATTTCTGCTTGCCATGCGTTCCCGTACTCGTGCATCCATTAAAACGTCTGCGTCACAACTCTTTTATGGCATGGATCTACGCCTGCCTAGTCAGCTCCCACGTCTACTACCCGCACAGGATGGCCCACAAAACGAAGCTACCCGCCTTCGACTTCATTTCAGTAACATGTCTGAACAGCAGCCAAGACATACGCCTCGTCCAGTTTTCGTTCACCCACAGCTCCACAGCTGCAAGAGAGTACTCGTTCGCAACGACAATGCTGTTGCACCACTACAACCAAAGTATCGCGGTCCTTACCCGATTTTGCTCAGACAATCCAAATACTTCATTATTATGCAAGGCGCTACACCGACATCAGTAAGCATAGACAGGTTGAAACCGTTTATCGAACCGCCTGATCCTGAAAGCGTTCAACCTTCTACACACGTCTCAGGCTCCGTCTGCCCACAATCTCAATAGCCTGCTTTGTATAACGCGTAATTGATTTTTTTTAACATTAACATTTCGTTATTCTAGGTATCAAATATTTTTTAACCTTACGTTATTTTTCGCATTTATCTCACGTGGCATAACCAGCTGTTCTTAGCTAACAATTGTGTAGCATTTTTGAACAGTTCTTTGGTATTATGCCATCTCTGAGGCAATGTTCGTGTACATATTTTTATGCAGTTATCTTTGATTTTAATGTATATATTTTTACATTATAATGTATTTCTCACACATGACATCACACTGCCTATTTTGGTATGACCAGCTACTTGGAGCTAACGCTTTTGTGTAGCAACACTAAGTAGTTATCAGCTTCATATCATGGTACAGGCCACTTTCAATG
This sequence comes from Eudiplozoon nipponicum, assembly GCA_029291075.1. NCBI lineage: Eukaryota > Metazoa > Platyhelminthes > Monogenea > Mazocraeidea > Diplozoidae > Eudiplozoon > Eudiplozoon nipponicum. Next base: position 66,385 of record JAQBSW010003530.1, read on the forward strand.
CATATCTCAACTTCATCAATTGCACAAAGACCACTCTACAAATATCATGACCACAACGTCGAGCACACTCTAGCTCCTTTGGTCGTATACAAACGCATTGACGACGATCCAGCCTGCCTAGGTTTTAACTTAAACCTGGCAACTTCAGAGGCTATTTACCTCGAAATCTTCACGCTGCGGCTCCCAAATCTTACACTGCTCTATTTTGCCTCACGCGGTATGACCGACCACTAGAGCTAACAATTTGTGTAGCAATTCCTAGTGGTTACTTGGCATCATATCATTGTTGAAGCAACCAACAAGCATACTTAAGCCCAGCATTTATGGTACATTATTTTTTTGCTTAACTTGGTTCGAACTCTGTCATGCATTTCTTATCTAGCCTCACAGAGAGAAATTTTTAAACCTTTTTTTCAGAGAGGAAAGTGCTTGTAACGACACAAATTAATTGCCGACATATTGCGTAAATTAAATTAAATTATGATTTACGTTGCACCAATGAGAAAAAAGCGAAACTTGCCGTTAACCAATAGTGTGCAAGTAGCATATCTATGGCATGGCTATTTAAGCACGGCAAATTTACCATGCAGTTCAGTTGTCGCATTTGCCTTCTGCTTTGCGTTACGTGTGCGTGCTGTCGGCTGTCATCACCTACGCTGGTTGTTGGATTGTCTTCACCAACAATTGGCAACATCAGTGACACCAATCTTGTTGCTGTACAACCAGCGAGACGAGCCACTTAATACAGAACGTCAACGAAGTTTCCACATCGAGATTACAACGCAACGACAGAAAGAACCACAGCCCATGTCAACCCAAGGCTCTAGGACGTCTTCACACTAAAGTATCTATCTCGGCATTTGCCGGAGAACGCACGACTAGCCCTGTTAAGGGCCCCCTAACAGTACATAACTCTATATTTATGGAACTTTAACCGAGTTTGTAACGTCGTACAGCATTTACTTGAAGCTGGAGCGTTTACATTATCATGCAAGTCAGTTGTCGCCTTGCCTTAGGCTGTGCATTTCTCCGACGTGCTATCTTCTTTCGTCACTTACGCTATTTTTAGGGTTTGCTACACACACATGGGCAATTTGAGTTAGGCCAATCTTGTTGCTGTACACCTAGAGAGACAAGCCAGTTACTCCAGAACTTAAACGAGTTTACTCAGTGGGATTTTAATGCTACAACAGAAGGAACCACACCCCAAGTCAACCCGAGCTGGTCTCAAGAGTTTAGCAGTACTTCTGGACACTGCTACACTAACTGACCTTCTCGGCATTTGACAGAGAACGCAAGACCGACCCTTTTAAGGGTCCCCAAACATTACTAACTTAGTATTTCTGGCAATCTAACTGACTTTATAACATCGTACGGCATTTACTTGCAGCTGGGGCGTTTACAAAATTGGAGACCGCACTAGGATACTGAGTATTTTATTGTTTTTTATTCATCAGAAAAATTTTGGTATAAATAAAATTGACTTTCTTTTTTATTCATTTGGGATAGTATAAATTAATATTTGCATATACGTTTTTACTATGGTTGTTAATCTCTCTAAAGTCGTGGTCTTCTGAGGAATTTTGTTGGGTATATATTTTTAGAAGGAAGGTTTTCTATTCAATTTTTCTGGATACAAATCTGTACATCTTGGTGATCTGTAAACGAACATTGATTGTACGAAAGAGTAGAACTGACGTACTTGACAGATTCAACTGCGGAAGATTCTGTTTCAACTGTGGGAGCTGTTAGTTGGTAAGCGTTTCGTTAAAAGTCTCTTTTTATAGATTTTCATCTTGCTTATACATTTATGATTTTAATATCCCGTAAGATTATTAGAATGTCAGGTCCAATTTTATATACTGATATTCCTGTTTGGGATGGAGATAGCAAACTATTCCTTATGCGCGTAGACTCCGCTTTTTCCTCGTTTCCAGATTATGATAGTCATTTAAAACTGTCAAAGGTTTTTGCTAAGCTACCTTCTGAATTGCAGCGACGGATTTATGCGAAGCTTGAGGCCATTTGGAAGCTACCTAATCCCATTTTTGGCTTACAAAATGAAGTAGAATCCTTGCTGAGTCAGACAGAAAACGAACAGATAATAAATAAATACGCGCAGTTAGACATATCAAACCTTGGCCCATCAGAATTTAAAGGAATTACGGAAACGTTGGTATAAAACCAATATTTATGACAATGAGGCTAAGGTTGATTTTATTAACAATCTTCCACAATCACTAAAATTATTCACCAGACAGCTCACCAACACTTTCTCCATAGATGACATACCTGAGAGATGTGAGTTAGAATTTAGAGTTTTGGAACCTAAGTTGAATTCGTCATCCTTTTGCCCGCCCCTGCAGGATGATAGGCTCTTCTCTTTAGAGAGGACAGTAGCGCACGAGGCTAAAGTTCGAGAAAGATTGGCCATAGCAAAATACGAGCACAAGCAGGTGAAAGCTCGACCAAATTTCATGCCCAAGACACATTATAACGGTAGGTGGCGATCGCGATCCCAGCAATCCTTTAACAGATATGCCCTAAAGAACTGGTGCTATAATTACCAGAAGTTCTTTTACTCATGTCAAGTCTGTCTCTGTCGGTCCGTAGAATTTACGAATGAAAGTCAATTTCCACAGTTGACGGGAAAGACAACAAAACACAGGCGCAGTAGTGCAACAGGATCGGGAAACGTATGGCACAGAAATTAGAAGAACGTACTTTCTGTGCATCAACGGCATCAACGGCATCAACGGCGCCACAATCTGACATTTCTGTCAACTCTTTTCGTCCACATCGAATTTGTCACATAAATAGCAAAACGGACAATGCCAGTCGCAATCACCAGTCTACTTGTTTGCATAACCCAGCCAAACAGCACACCGAAATTCTGCATCTTCTTGATTTCAGAATTGGCGAAGAATTCATCGTAGACACAGGTGCAGCAGTCTCAGTTCTTAAGGGTGATTCAATGGCCGAGATGTTGTTAGGTATTCTACTCGCAACAGCAACAGACCGTCGGTATCGCATACTTAATATAGGTTTACGGTGTGAGTTTACTCACAACTTCATCGTTGCATAGGTCTCACACAATATAATAGGCTTTGATTTCCTTTTGAAATTTCGGCTCATTGTTGATCTTGCCAATCAAAAGATCACCGACCCCTCCACCGGACATGAACAAAGTTTTTGGACAATTGCCTCCGAGCGTTTAGAGTTACAAGTCATTCAGCCAACCCCAGGTCATCATTCAGCAGGGATATCAGCAGCTCTTCGAGAACACAAGTTGCTTTTCGATCTGAACAAGTTAGAGCTACGAGTCTCTAACACGATGCACCATTTCGTCACCGAAGGACAACCTATTGCACTCAAGAAACGACCACTAGCCCCTGCTAAACTGAAAGCTGCCTTAGAGGACTTCTCAAGGCTTTTGGAAGAGGGAATCATCAGACCATCGAAAAGTTCATGGGCGTCACCACTGCACTTAGTCTCTAAATCAAACGGATCGTACAGAGCCTGTGGAGACTACCGTAAGCTAAATTCAGTGACAAAATCTGATGCATATGCTATTCCAAATATCAACACTTTACTTGAAAAACTCAACGGCAGCAATTTCTTCTCAGTGATTGACCTCAGACAAGCCTACCATCACATCCCGGTAGCACCAGAGGATATCGAGAAAACTGCAGTCATCACTCCATTTGGTCTTTTCGAATATCTTTACATGCCTTTTGGACTTAAGTGTGCTACACAGACATTTCAAAGATTCATGGACAACATACTTCGCGACGACTCTGTTTATTGTATGTCATATCTCGATGACATTATGGTATTCAGTCCAGATCTAGAATCTCATGCGAAGCATTTACGAAATGTCCTCTCACGCTTATCCAACCACGGACTCAAGATCAACTGTGACAAGACGCAGATTGCAACTTCATCCGTCGACTTCTTAGGGCATCGTATCACGGCCCAAGGTATTCAACCGTTGCCGTCAAAGACGAATTCAATCAAGAATATCAAGTCACCAAAGACTGTTAGCGAGTTGCAGAAAATCCTGAGAGTACTAAACTATTATCGCAAGTTCCTTCCGGGCCTTTCAAAACAACTTTATCCTTTGTGCAGGCACCTGTGGAATCGAAAATGACTTAGCAAGAATTACATCATTGTTTGGTCATCCAAAGACGAGGAATTACTTCGACTTGCCATCAACTCGTTAGCAAATGCCACAATGCTAACACATCCAGATTTGAAAAGCCATTTCTACTCACGACAGATGCTTCTGAATTCGCTATTGGAGCCACTTTGGAACAAGAGATCGACGGAATTCGGAAGCCTATCAGTTTCTACTCGCGTACTATCCAACCAGTAGAAACGAGGTACGACACTTTCGGTCGAGAACTTCTCGCCATCCACGACGCAGTACGCCATTTTATAAGCATCATTGGCTGCAGCTGATTTTTTGTTTTCACAGATCATGCATCATTAGATAGCGCACTTCAAAACGACACTTCAAATATCGCCAAGTACCCTGCCAGAGCGGAAGGACAGCTTTTACGTTTAAGTGAATGGCAATTTGACATCTTTCATGCCAAGGGCGAACAAGATGTCATTGCAGATGCCCTTTTCAGGCCAGACATCTTGCTACAACCACCTTCGCTGACGCTATTCACTGTCAACTCCGTGACACTTAGTAAACCTGTACTAACGCCATCCCTCCTGCAAACGGAACAGAGCGATGACATTCACATTCAGAGATCAGTAGCCCGTCACCCCACCAAGTGCATATACCGTCTCTGGGGAAGCTTACCAATTGTTTACTTCACGGATACGCAGCCCAACAAGCCAATTCTGATGAACAGCCTTCAGAGAAAGGTTTTATATTTAATTAACTTAATTTCTCACCCAGGAAGCAAAGCGACTTTCCCAATTCTCACAGGTCGTTTCTGGGGTCACAGGCTCAGGCAGAACGCTATTAGACAGAAAAACAAGATCACATGGCACACTCGTTCTAAGTTGCAATAGTTCCGAACTACTTCTCGCCTAGCCATCGTCCACATCGACATAGTTCATCAGACAATGGTTCGAGGTTTCAGCTAACTTCTAACTATGATTGATAGATTTACACGGTGGCCTGCGGCATTACCTCTTGAAACCATTTCTGCAGACGAAATAACTAACGGTTTTGTCTTTGCATGGATATCAAATTAAGGTCATCACGAACAGAGGCACTTGCTTCTCATCTGATCGTTTCAAAACCATCTTGCGGTACATGGGATGCATCTTACGCCAGACGACTGCCTACCATCCCCAAGCTAATGGCATGGTAGAGAGAATGCATAGGGAACTCAAAGCTGCTTTAACATCCTCGTCCATTAATGGCAACTGGGTTGATGCACTACCTTTAGTTCTGCTGGCCATGCGTTCCCGTACTCGTGAATCCATTAAAACGTCTGCGTCACAACTCTTGTATGTCATGGATCTACGCCTGCCTAGTCAGCTCCCACGTCTATTACCGGCACAAGATGACCCACAAGACGAAGCTACCCGCCTTCGACTTCATTTCGGTAACATATCTGAACTGCAGTTGAGACATACGCCTCGTCCAGTCTTCGTTCACCCACAGCTCCACAGCTGCAAGAGAGTACTCGTTCGCAACAATAATGCTGTTGCACCACTACAACCCAAGTATCGCGGTGCTTACCCGATTTTACTAAAACAGCCAAAATACTTCATCATTATGCAAGGCGCTACACCGACATCAGTAGGCATAGACAGGTTGAAACCGTTTATCGAACCACCTGATCCTGAGAGCGTTCAACCTTCTACACACGTCTCAGGCTCCGTCTGCCCACAATCTCAATAGCCTGCTTTGTATAACGCGTAATTGATTCTTTTTAAACATTAATATTACGTATCAAAATTTTTTAACCTTACGTTATTTTTCGCGTTTGTCTCACGTGGCATAACCAGCTGTTCTTAGCTAACAATTGTGTAGCATTTTTTAACAGTTCTTTGGTATTATGTCATCTCTGAGGCAATGTTTGTGTATATATTTTTATGCAGTTACCTTTGATTTTAATGTATATATTTTTACATTATAATGTATTTCTCACACATGACATCACACTGCCTATTTTGGTATGACCAGCTACTTGGAGCTAACGCTTTCGTGTAGCAACACTAAGTAGTTATCAGCTTCATATCCTGGTACAGGCCACTTTCAAAGCATATCTCAATTTCATCAATTGCACAAGGACCACTCTACAAATGTCATGACCTCAACGTCTAGCACTCACTCTAGCTTCTTTAGTCGTATACAAACGCATTGACGACTATCCAGCCTGCTTAGGTTTTAACTTAAACCTGGCAAATTCAGAGGCGATTTACCTCGAAATCTTCACGCTGCGGCTCCAAAAACTTACACTGCTCTATTTTGCCTCACGTGCTATGACCGTCCACTAGAGCTAACAATTTGTGTAGCATTTCCTAGTGGTTACCTGACATCATATCATTGTTGAAGCAACCAACAAGCATACTTAAACCCAGCATGAATGGTACATTATTTTTTTGCGCGGTTTGAAATGGCTCCGATTTTGTCGCATACCGATATTGAAAAAGTCGTTTCGGACCATCAGAACTTTATGAAGGTGCTGAAGGATGAGAACAACCGAATTAAAAATAGAATGTCAAAATTGGAAACTGACGTTGATGTCTATACGACGAAATTGGAACTAGCGGAAAATAAAAATGAAATTTTAAGCGCGCAAATTGCAGAATTGACTGAGGCGCTACATATGAAGTTAGATAAATTACAGATAGATGTTCAGCCATGGGTTGAGTTGGCTGACATAACAGTGGAAGACGACACGTCAATCAAAAATAAAACACCAGGGAAGAAATGCTAAACATATTAGCGAATGAAGTATCAGCACGGATTAGCAAACAAGTACAGCTAAATATATTTAAACTTGACGAAAATTCTGACCTAAAAGATGTCGAGAAATTAAATGTTCTGATCAAGGATGAGACGCATGCTGACATTGCTAAATGTTAAAGGGTTTTGGAGGAAGATAAATCCTCCGCCAAAACTAAAGTAACATTAACTGATAAATTTAAACCACCTTGGCTGATTGTAACGAATATTATTTAAAAAAAACTTTTTCTTTTATTTTGTAGAACTTTCTTTGTTTAAATACTTGACTTTGAATTGTGCGCCATTTTTAGTTTTCGAGCGTCACGGTCCTCGACTGGTTGTATCTTCCTTTGGTCTGCTGCAATTATCACATTTTATTCATTAAAAACTGATCAACATACAAAATATATATCTGCTTAAACTTTCTCGTACGTTTTATTGAAGCACACATAGAAGGGACGTTCTGGAACAGGTAATTTAATAATTCTGTTGTTCACGTATATCTCCTTCCAGATTATTTGTTTGGGTGTTTTGTACGAGACAGTTTTCACATCCCGATTTGCCTAACATTAAGTCTCGATTTAATAATTAAATTTCATAGATATGGATGCAGATCTTAAATTTGAGGACATTAGCAAGTTAGCGCAAGGTATTGCAGGTCTGAATTTAGCAGATGCAAATGAAAATATAAGCTTATCAGATTCTACTGTAAATTTTAGGACTACAAGCGATCTGGCATCTATGGGGTTCTCAGACACGAATAGGTTACGAGCCTCTACAAAATTTGGCGACCGCACCAGTCCAAGAATTTTAAGTCTACCGCAGTATAAATCTGAAAAACATTCAAGTTGGGTCGGAGATGCCCAAATGATATTTAGTGCTTATAATATTGTAAATTCAATGGAGAGGTTTGTTGCAGCAGGATGGCATTGCCTGAAAATTTCCTAAATGCCTTGGAAAATTTCAGAGACAGAACTGTGGAAGAAAAGCCGTACAATGCATTTGAGTTATTAATGGCTGAAATTCAACAGAGATATCAGCCTGGAAGATCGGCGCAAATGTGCGAACTATTACGCTTAGAAAAAATGGGGCGTCAATTACCGTCCGAATTTTATGAGCGCCTTTGCACAAAAGCTTCCAGGTTGAATATATCCAGAGATGTAGTCAACTCCATTTTCACAGCTGAGCATACCAATTAGGCTTAGAACCACATTGGAAGTATTTGACACTATGAGCGTTGATTGGCCAACAAAACTCAGAGGGTTAGACGGCGTGTATAAACAGCAGGAACCACAAGTACATGATGTAATAGCAGATTCCATGATGGTGCAGCCAGTCAGGGCAGATACCGAAAACAACCTGACTATACAAGAAACATTGCGTTTCTTATGTAGAGAAGTTGCTAGTATACGTCGTGATATTTCCTAACATCAGAGTCAGGATAGGTAAACTAGACGTCGAGGGAGTCACTTGCGTCAACGCTTTGAAGGGCCACGCGGATGGTATAAGGCGCATTGCGATTACTGACGAAGTGCAAAGTGCCAAGGTGAAAATTGTATATATCTGCGATTAGGTGGACCCAGGTGGAAAGGAAGCACAAAACCCGTAGAGAGAAATCCATCACCGAGAAAAGCATAAAACCCTCGCTAGTAGGAGGCGTAGGGGGGTTCCATTGCTAAGGCTCCCAGATATGCATTGAAAAGGCATACTCAAGGCAAAGGATAAAAAGGCGACAGGACCAATTAACACCGATACAGAAGGCAAGAGAGTCCGGTGGAAGCAGATTGCCCCAAATATGATTATCAACTATGGGCCGCTAACGGTAGTCCGATAGGAGTGAAAGGGATGAAAGAAATGTCGGTAACGTTAGACCAGAAATCTTCCTTCAGATGGAATTTTCTAGTAGCCGATGTCAAGGACCATATCATTGGCATGGATTTCTAGACACAATTATAACTGACATTAGACCCCAAAGCTAGGACTATCGCTGAAGGCGTAGGGACATCAACACCTACTGATTCTAACACGTCGGCTGTTAGAACAGTTCTTTTACCCCGTCCAACGGTCGCACAGGACTTTGCCGATATCATCGAGAAGCACCTAGCAGTGTTTCAACCTTTCAGTGCCAAAAGGATAGCATTGAAGACAGGAGTAGAACACCAAATAGAATTTCTGACTTCATTGCCTTGTTCACCAAAGGCTCAACCATTGGCACAACACAAGCAACAGGTTGCTTTGTCCGAATTTCACCAATTCATCACTAGGAATAGGCGACCTAGTGTTCTTTTACAGTCCACATATAATCATGAAAAATATAATCATAGTTCTTGGTTTGAAACCCTTAGCGATACGGCATCGAATCGAGTTCAGTGGCGATCTTGTTGCAGATGTCTAGTAGTATCATCTTCGTAACTTTCTCTTCTTATGTGGGCAAAGTTAGCTGCGAGATTTGGTTTGTTTATGACGTGATACATTGAAAGCCGCAAGGAATATGTATTGCTGATATAGCCTTGCCGGAATGCTAACTTGGCCATAATAGTGTTGTGGAGAGGTTTAGTTTGCCTCGTTTCTGTGAGTTATCCTGATAAATTTACTCATAGTGGCAAGGTATTCCTTCTCTTACTCTCTCTCTCTCGTAAATCTCATAAACAATTTGTCTAAATTCACTTATATACTTTTTCACTCCTTATGGTTATATGGCAGTGAAACATTAGTCACTTTTGACTTTTGTATGGCTGGGCATGAAATTCCAATTTTGCTTCCACAATAGTGGTAGTTCCCAAACCTGAACCGGGTCAATGAAGGGTTTGTGGAAATTATAGTCTATTAAACTCAGTGACGAAGGGTGATTTTTATCCTCTCCCTAACCAGAGTAACTTACTCCGAGATATAATGGGATATGAGGTTTATTCAACTTTAGATCTCCAGAAAGTTTACTATCAGATACCAATGGAGGAAGGTTCGATGCCACCCACCGCAATCAGATTTCCAGGAGGGGTATCGTATGAATTTCTTCGAATGCTTTTTGGTTTGAAGAACGCCAGTCAGACATTCCAGCGATTGGCTGAAAAAATCCTTCAGAATTATCCATTTGCGAGGGTGTGTATAGACGAAATAATAATTTTAAGTCGCACACGAAATGAACATCGTACGCATTTGGAAACGGTTTTGACCAGGCTGGAACAATATGGATTAGTGGTCAAACCTAATAAGTGTAATATCGGTTGCTCTTCAGTTAAATACCTTGGTAATATACTTTCCAAAGACGGAATTAATCCTTTGGAAGATAAGATCCAAGCTATAAAATACGAAACGGAGCCCCGAACCGTACGCCAGTTGCGAAGGTTCTTGGGTATGATCAGCTATTATCGTCGATTCATTCCAGGTCTAGCCGGAATTCTTGGATCGTTAACACACCATCTCACTCGTGAAAAGAGCACGATCAAGAAGTCTTGGCCTATCATCTTGAGTCAAGAAGACCGAAAAAATTTCCAAAAGGCCAAGGATATGTTAAGTGACGTAACCACATTAGCACCTGTAGATTGGGAAAAACCTTTCGAACTAATCACTGATGCATCAGATGTTGCATTAGGAGCAGTGCTACGGCAAAGAGATCGGGACGTAGTAAAACCGATTGGGTTTTATAGCCGTAAGCTTATTGATCGAGAAAAACGTTATGATACGTTTGGCAAAGAGCTTCTAGCAGTGTATGCCGCAGTGCTACACTTCGAGCATTACTTAGACGGACATAATTTTAAGTTATTGATCGATCATAAGCCATTGATCAGCATACTTGGTAAAACAGCTAGGCTTAATTACTCTCGTAGAGTAAATTCCCAAATAACACGGTTAGCAGAGTTCGATTTCACTGTGTCTCATATTGCTGGTAATGAGAATGTGGTAGCCGATGCACTTAGCCGACCGAATGAAGCTGATGTCGAGCTGATATTTCAAGGTCCGTTAAAGAGTTTAGATGATTATATGCATGATTTAGTTAGTCAAATCTCGAAAGCGCAAGGATCGGATCCTTTTACATTAGTTTTGTTCAAAAGGCCAGGATATGTTCGTAAGCTCATAAGTGGCAAGTGGTTGTTATGCGAAACGTCTAGAAGTCAACCACGACCATATGTGCCGTTCGAGTTACGGGCCAAGATTATCCAAGTGTTACATGACATGGGTCATCCATCCATTAAAGCCACCATTCGATTGATCAACGACAGATACGTATGGCCGCACATGTCTAAAGACATACGGGTATGGGTAAGAGCCTGTTCCAAGTGTCAAACGTGTAAGGTGTGGAGACATACCAGAACCGAGATAAAGAATATTGGGATATCAATTGAACGATTCAGACACGTACACATAGACATTGTCGAGATGCCTGAAGTAAATGGTAACAAATACTTGCTGACAATGGTAGATATATTTAGTCTTCAATTCGAAGTGGCGATTTTAAAAGACATGACAGCGCAAGAAGTCTTGTTTGCGTTTCTACATAATTGGATATCGCGTTATGGTGTTCCGGAAAAGGTCACTGGTGATCGCGGTAGTCAATTTATGTCCGAGCTTTTCGAGAGATCCCTCAAAATCATGGGAACCACTGTATTGCATACTAGCGCGTATAACCCACGAGCAAATGGGATGGTAGAAAGGCTGCATCGTGAACTGAAAGCTGCATTAAGGTGTACTAGTGGAACAAGCTGGATACACGATCTTCCTATAGTACTACTCGCCATGGGCAACAGATATAGGGAACAATTAGGTACTTCAATAGCAGAACTGATTTATTGAGAAACATTAAGTTTACCTAGAAATCTTCTTATAGAAACTCCAAGTAGTCTTGATTGGGCTTCTGGTTATGTAGATTGGTTCGTAGGAGCACTTGAGATAAGATGCCTCGTTTGGCTCCGACCAAGACTAGAAAAGCAAAAACCAAATTCTTTGTGTCCTCTGATCTAAGATCGGCTTTGCATGTGTATTTATCTAATGAAAATTGGAAGAATTGCCTGACACCATTTTACAAAGAACCATACAAGGTCAATAGGATGACTGACAAGGATGTCATCATAGAGATAAATGGCATTGAGGATTGTGTTACGTTGGATCGTTGCAATCGCCAGTTTATCTGGATAGACGGTATGACGGAATTAACAGATGTGTTGAATGACCGTCGTTCTATGGGCGAATCTGATGTATGCAATCCCACCATACAGGCACATAACAAAATGCAGAACTCAGAAGACACGTTGTCTAACATACAAAAATCTTATTCTACCAGTTCACAACATGAAAACTGTTTGGCCATACCAGATGATACGGAAAAACCAGTGTCAACTGTACCGGGCGCGATGACGACTTCAGGGGCGCCATTGTGCACAACTCGTTCTGGCAGAATGCAACGTCAGCCGAAGCATCATGATTACGTCTAATACTAGCCGTCTTTTTTTGAGAAGGTGGTGTATGTGGAGGAAGATAAGTCCTCCACAAAAACTAAAGTAACATTAACTGATAAAATTAAACCACCTTGGCTGATTGTAACGAATATTATTTAAAAAAAACTTTTTCTTTTATTTTGTAGAACTTTCTTTGTTTAAATACTTGACTTTGAATTGTGCGCCATTTCTAGTTTTTGAGCGTCACGGTCCTAGACTGGTTGTATCTTCCTTTGGTCTGCTGCAATTATCACATTTTATTCATTAAAAACTGATCAACATACAAAATATATATCTGCTTAAACTGTCTCGTACGTTTTACTGAAGCACACATAGAAGGGACGTTCTGGAACAGGTAATTTAATAATTCTGTTGTTCACGTATATTTCCTTCCAAATTATTTGTATGGGTGTTTTGCGATAGACAGGTTTCACATTTTGATTTGCCTAAAATTTAGTGTCGATTTAATAATTAAACTTCCCAGACATGGATGCTGATATTAAATTTGAGGACACTAGCAAGTTAGTGCAAGATATTGCAGATATGAATTTAGCAGATGCGAATGGAAATATAAGCGTATCAGATTTTACTGTAAATTTTAGGACTACAAGCGATCTGGCATCTATGGGGTTCTCAGACACGAATAGGTTAGGAGCCTCTACAGGGTAGGAAAACGGTCCGATCGTCCAAGACCGGTGGTTGTAAAATTATTAAAGAGGCCAACGAATATGCAGATCGAGGCCATCAATAAAAAGGAAGGTGAGAATCCAAATTTTCATAGCATATTTATTGGACGTGACAAAACATTTCTCCAAGTGAAGTTGGCAAAAGCAAAAAAGCTAAATAACAACCAGGAGCGGAAGCCGTCTACTTCTGATCACGATATTATAAGGAATTTATCGCGAAAATATACAATAACAAAAAACGATGTATCATTACTCAATGTTGTGGGCAGCGGGGGGTGGGGGAGAAGCATAGCCTCAAAACCCGGGAAACGGTCTATAAAGAAACAAACAAAGCTGAACCAGTAAAAGTCGAAAACTGTTTAGATAAGTCGCATTCTACATTTACTTTATTTTATGCCAACTTTAGAAGTGTTAAGAACAAAAATTTTTGCTGTGTAATTTTATAATAAGTAATGATTTTGATTTTATAATATTATCTGAAACTTGGATTAACAGGGATATTGATAATCACGAATTTGACATTCCTCAATATTCTTTATATAGAAAAGTCAGATAGCTGGATAAAAGAGGTGGAAGAGTACTCATTTGTAGTAAATCTGTATTAAATGCGAAAATTTTACATACTAGTGATCTTAACCGCGGTTTACAGACCGCCGTATGCTACTTTATATGATGATCAAACATTTAACAATTCTTTTCAATATATTTTTGACTGTCATGGCTATAATGTGGTGGTAGGTGATTTAAAAAAGTTACATGACTGTAAAATAATCAATTTTTTCTAATCATGATCTAAATCAGATTATAAAGGTATCAACTAGAGGTTCGTAATGCTTAGATCATATATACTTAGAAAAAGAAACGGTGAAATCACACAGTTATGAAGTTGTAAAATATTTCAAAGAATTGGATCACAAACAAATTATTTTACAATGGAACATCTTGAGTAGCAAAGAAAGAAACTTAATTTTGATAATGCACACGTGTAATGTTTCAGAATCAACTGGAATCTTTTTAGTGAGTTAAGCGTACTGATTGATTATGAAAGTTTTTATATCATAAACAGTGATGAATTTGTTTCTTCGGTTTCATCGTTATTATCTATTTTATTTCATGAATCTACGTTTACGGACATTATACCGAAACGAATTAATAGGAAATTGTGTAAACTAAGAATTAAACGAGATAATATAATAAAGTGTAGTCTTATCAATATTATTAAACAAATGAGGTTAGATCTCATTGATAACGAAATTAATTCATCACTGCTGATAATTCGGCAAAGATCAGAACGAATTATTTTGGCCAAAATGAAGAGTAATCCTAGATTAGGATACAAACTCCTCACAGGTTACAGTAAATATAAGGAAAAGTTAAAGCTTATATTACCTGTGGATAAAACTGAGTATGAATTTCTCTGTGAATTGGATGATGTATTTGGCAATTTGATATGTAATCCACAGAATGAAAGAAATTTTATGGAACTACCTGATCCTTTGGGAGACCAGGAATCAGGACTTGTAATTGACAGTGATGAATTGATGAAATTGATGTTAAAAATCAAAACAAAAAAAAACAAAAAGATCACTTTGGTATTTCGATTGATAACCTACTTCAATTATCTTTAAATTTTATGAATGCGCTCTGCAATTTTACAAATAGAATTTTGAAGAATGGGAAATTACCAATCGATATTCTAACGATCGTAGCTAAGCCGTTGCCAAAAGAAAGTAAGCCAACCTGCGCCAGTGATTATAGACTAATCTCTTTTATCCATTCGTTTTTTTGAAGAAAATAGTGTAACACGTGGCTCAGCGTTACAGCCCAACGATGTTCAATTTTGACAATAAGGTACTGTTTAAGGTCAAGCAGTTTTAATTGAGATTTATTGAACTGCAATTTTATTTGTAATTACTAGGGTTTTGTTTATTAAAATATTCAGACCCGCGCGCAATACGCAGGGAACATGCGGTGGATTATAGTGCCATATTGGAATTACTTTCTTCGTTGAATTATTCGCAGTTTATACAAGTGATTTACTGTTCGCATCTATTTCTATGTATTAGAATTTCAGAGTAAAATGGATTATTATCATTAAATAAGTTAAAACCATAGCAAACAGTGGATTAATTATTTGTGACGTTTTTCATTGAAGTTTTTGCACGATTTTAGTCTATTCATCATCAGTGACAACTTTTACCAGTGACTTTATTTATATCATCATATATTTTCAATCAGTTACATGTATTCATCACAATTCAGACATTTGTGAAGGAATAATTGCTTGTGTATAAGACATTCAACTTTG
>JAQBSW010003531.1:0-81722 GCA_029291075.1 Eudiplozoon nipponicum
GGAGCTGCGTTGCTGACAGATACATTGACGTTCATTAAAAGGTGACAAGAGATTTTCAAAAAAACATGTAAACTTATTTAAATCCTAATGAATTGCTGCTCTCCCATAGCAAGTAAATGAAAGGCCATACGAATCACATGAGGTTTTAGTTGGTAAATGTTTGCACTGCAGCTGACAAAATGATAAATTTGGCTTTAGCCTAATCGTATAGTGACCAATTAGGCATGTGTCTGCATACGGGGATATGTGTGATTTTGTTTTCAATTATACAAACATCTTCAAACATCTACGTTGCTTTTCTACAAAGAATATGCGTAGACAACACTGCCAGTCAAGTACAATTTATGCAAGACTACTAGAGGTCACGAGGCGCATATCTAATTTTTCTTTTCATTTGTAAGCAGTACGGTTTGATTCTTGCTTATCAGTTTTATGTCGTACTCTGGTGATAATTTTCGAAGGGCAAAACGCGTCAGTATCTGTGACTGGCGATAATTTTGCTATCTTGTTCGACGACTGGTTAAGTATAATAGGATTGATGCTTACTTCTGACTCGTTTATAATAATAGATTGCAATACAGTAATCTGATTGCAGTAGCGAAAACGTTTTCAGTTTCTGGTATAACTACATTGAATTTCAAAGCATAAACATATTGCACGGTTAAATAGAGATTTTTGGAAATTATCTGTGGTAGCTCTTGCCAAAAGAAGCCTCAATAGTATTGTAATTGTGCGGACATGTGTGTGGACAAATTTTAGAGGCCTAGACTACACTCTAATGAGGAATTTGCTAGGTTCAAATAGTTTTACTAACTCTTAAAATAAATTGTTCCTTGCACATTGCTGCCATCGTTCTAGTTATTTCCACAATTGACAATAGTTGGACAATTGATAGCACTCGTTGGTCGGTAAAATCTTGATTACTTTGCATTTTCAAAAAGCACAGATTTTGTTGACACATGGTGGATTGGTAATCACTGGTTTCGTCACTTTGAAGCCGTCAACAAGCTTCATGCATGAAAATGCATTTGAAATAATTGTTTTCGAATTATTTCCAAATTTTCCGGACTTCATTTCCAGACCCATCTTCAGACTTGACACCATGCTCACATAAGACATTTGCCACAAGTATTTTTTCTGTAAGTATGGTGTCAACACTGAAGTTAGGATTTTAAATGAAGTCCCGAAAACTCTTTAAAAATGCCAAAATAAGTTGTTTCAAATGCAATTTAAGACAAGTACCTTGTGGCCGGCTTCAGAGTGACGGAACCAGTTGGAATCCATCAATCAATGTAAAAACACTTGGCACCTGGAAATGTAAATGAATTAAGATTTTACCGATCTACAATTGCTATCAATTATCCCGTAATAGTCAAGTACGTAAACAACTTGAATTTTCCTAATTGTCAAATGGTACATTGATGAATGGCCATCAATATTATGGAAATCACCATTTTCGTCATGAAATAACTTATAACAACATACATTTGCCAGTATCTCCTTGAAGAAAAACAAAACTCACTGAAAGTGATATAATGTAAAAGTGGTAAACTTATGCTAGAAATTTATAATTTTCTAAATACTGCATGTTTGATTAAAAATTTAAAACCGTTAACGTATCCCATTTCCGACCTCACGTCATCTATCAGATCAGCTAAAAATACTGAATTCTGATTGGTCGACAGGATAAACGAATCATATTATGTACAATTAATATTTAAACGCAGTTTTATTTTAATAATTTGACAATCATTCTTGTGCCAGACAGACAGTTACGTCATTCTTACTTGTCTTAGTAATAGATCAGAGTAATAAAATTGATTAAATTCTCCTCATAAGCTGTATTGCCGTGCACATTACACCCACGTGGGCCTATTAATCGAACAGATATTTGCAACAGTCATAACCACACTTTACTGCTAAACGACACATGGAAACGACTATGAAATTCAAAGGAATGGTGGAAAGCCTATTTGTCAAGACTACAGAGGTCGCTCGGCAAAGGCTTGTCACAACTGCCATCACAACTGACAAGACGCTGGCCTAAAACAAGACTATTTTGAATCTTCGACAGACGCATCTGACGTCACGCCGTTGAATTTGATACTAGTCCTGTTCAGGTCAACATAATTTGATGCATCTCAACTAACTGTGCAATAAATCATGGCTCGGTTGACTAAATTGTTTAATTATTGATACAATGTAACCTAGAGCGCTTGTTGAGATTTTATGTCTTTCAAAATTATTTATTTTTTAACTTGAATAATTTAATGCTGCACAATACGCCTTCTTGTGAAAATCATTTTTTTAAATATTAATTAAAACATTAAATACCGGTTGTGAATCGCTAAATTCATTGCGCGGGTCGTGATAATGGTTTCTTAAGTAAAAGGGTGTTAATCAGTCCAATATTTATTGCCTTTTTCACGTAAATTTTTTGCTGCATTCCCATCCTGAAAGTACATTTTTCTGTTTTTATTTTTACATTTAGTCATTTTAGTTATTGCCAAAATAAAATTATCTGTGTGATAGGAAAACTACACACAAAAACGGAGACCAAAATGATTAGAACTAGACAGACACCAGCTGAGTTGTGTGAAAGAGTAGTTAGGAGTAGGGCGAGGAGAGAATTACGAGGAGTGTGAACCAAGTAACGTCAAGCCTGACTGGCCGAGTGGGGAGATGAACACAAATAAAATTCAATTTTGTCCATGTTCTTGCATGCCAGAATGATTTTTTTTAGATATACATGCAGGAAGCCAAAATAAAAATCAGCTATAGCCACAGTATCAAGGTCGTGTGTTAAATTAGACTAAGTGTGATTTTTAAGCCTCATCATTATTTTTTTCTATCGTTCTCTTGGCACCCTTTTTAATTAACAATATCGCGAGCGCAAACACGCGCATAAACACACACTCACGCGCGCACACACACACGACCACATACAGACAAATACACACGTAGAGATAATCTTTAGGTAATAATTTTGAAATGCCTTGGAGAACCGATGTTTTGCAAATGCAGTTTCACATTCCACAGCCCATCTTAAAACTGTTTGTATAATCAATCTAAATTTAAAAAAAACTTGATTGATAGATCGTTTAATAAATAAACTGTTTTAAAAATGCATAAATAAATGGGCAGATACAAATAGTTAAACCTAAATAATCAATGAAAATACTTGTGTAAAATGTGTAAACAGGTGGAAAAAGATATGTTGTTAAATATGAACAGCAGAAGAGACCGATGAACTAGAAGGAAGGATTGATATATAGATAAACTGAAAGAAGTATATATATATATATATATATATATATATATATAAACCATAAGATAAAAATAATTTTAACTTTTATGCCTATTTCGCCCTTTGTGGCACTCAAATTCAGTGACTCAGAATTGAGCTTAATCTGCATTCGACATAAGGTTGTGAAAAGCCGGCTCCTCTCTTTCATATGACGGGCACGAGGCTACTTGATGTCCCTGATATTTATATATTTATGTATTATGACGGAATCATATTATGCATACAATTGACAACTACTAGAAGTATTTAAATTAAGTTTTCGAGCTTCAAGTAAAAATCAATCTCATTGTATTTAACTACACGTCAAACAACATAACAAAACTACCGCCAGCCGCAACGCACTGACGCGTTTCGACCTTCCATGATCATCATCAGAGTACGACAGCAAACTGACTATCGAGGATCAAACCGCATTGAATATATATGGAAATCAAATTTAGATATGCGGCTCTCACCTCTAGCAGTCTTGCATACTTTGAACTTGACTGGAAATGTCGGCTGCACAATTTCTATGCAGTCACGAACATTAATTTTTTTCAGCTTTCGCCACATATACATATATAGGCAATACAATTTAAATAATAATTGATTGCGCGGGTGGTGGTGCCTATTTCTCACTTTGTGGCACTCAATTTCGGTACCTTCAAATTCAGTGACTCAGAATTGAGCTTCATCTGCTTTCGACATAAGATTATGAAAAGCCGGCTCCTCTCTTTCATATGGCGGGCACGAGGCTACTTTATGTCCCTGATATTTATCTATTTATTTATTATGACGGAATCATATTATGCATACAATTGACAAATACTAGAAGTCACATGCGATATGAAATGCAACAAATCAACTGTAATGAATATTTCATTATTGGGCGCTCATAAGCAATGGCCAGAATCGATTTTTAGAATCATCTATACACACACACACATATATATATATATATATATATATATATATACATATATATATATATATATATATATATATATATATATATAAGGTACGCTTTCTACACTTGATCAATCAATTACTGAACTTTTAAAATACAATAGTTTATCAGCGCGCTTTGGTGAGCAGGGTGGCGAACATTTGAAGTATAAATCCATGAGCATTACAAATTGAATGAATCCGAAAAAAGGGAGAAAGTTTGCCTAATATTTGGCTTGTTGTTCAACAAAGCTAAAAATCAGAACGCTGTACGCACATCAGGAGCTCTTGGTTTAAAATCTTTGATCTGCACCTAAATGAAAAATAAATTTGTACATCAGTTGAAAACAAACTGGTGAATTGTTTGTGCGTGTGTCCTGAATGCATATCCTGTTTCCCGTTATTTTTCATATAATGGACGCATTAAATCCAACTTAAACTCCATTGCTTCCGAAATTTACCAAATAAATAAACAGATATTAATGTCAAGTTGAGGTCTGGCGAGAAATTTTCATTTTTAATTTACTATTATATACCTGCGTTATAATTCAGGTGACTTCCTACACGTTTATTTCTCAATACAAATAACACACACACTAATACACACACACACACACACACACACACACATATATATATATATATATATATATATATATATATATATATATATATATATAGTTTTAGTGGTTATTGTAGGTATATATAAGAGTTCATATGCGTATGTGTCTGCGTACTTTACTGTGTTCTTGAAGGAGTCATTAATATGGAATTACAGAGTAATTGTGTATTAGGTGTTCGTATCTTGTAATAAGTTAATACAAATATGACCTGCACGAATGTGTATATCAGCAGTAGTGAAGCTAACCTTATACAAAATCTTCGACAATGCGACTACAAGGTCAATACAATATATATAATATGTGTACCAAGCCTGTAAAAGGTGCCAAAACTATGGCTGTTGTGTCAGTACCTGAAACCTGATGCATTTTATACACTTTAACATGCTTTGTTTATACTGGTAAAAGTATGTACATAACGGGACTGGTGTTTATTTCAAGATCGAAAACTTGATTTAAATTTTATTTTTGCATAGCGCGCACTCAATGTTCGTTTAATTTCGGAAATCCATAGGGTTTTAACTTGGATTAAATACGTAAATAATATAAATAATAACAGGAAGCGGGAAAATCATTTCAT
Organism: Eudiplozoon nipponicum; assembly: GCA_029291075.1. Lineage (NCBI taxonomy): Eukaryota > Metazoa > Platyhelminthes > Monogenea > Mazocraeidea > Diplozoidae > Eudiplozoon > Eudiplozoon nipponicum. The sequence continues at coordinate 5,432 of JAQBSW010003531.1, forward strand.
GACACACTCACAAACAATTCACCAGTTTATGTTCAATTCACATACAAACTACTTCTTCACTTAACTGCAGATCAAGGATTGTAAACCGACAGCTTCTGCTGTGCATACCGCGTTTTCATTTCTATCTTTTCAGAATACCTGTAAATCTTCCTAGCTCAGGGTGTGATATCTAAAAACAACAAGTCAAATAAAAAGAAAACATTCTCCCCTTTACTTAGCTACGTTTTAATCTGTAATTCTCATGGGTGCCTTAACCTATTTGGTCACTCGGTCATAGCACTAGACAACTATTTAATTTTTAACAAGATCAATTTGATTGATCAAGTGTAAGCGTACTTTATATATATATATATATATATATATATATATATATATATATATGCTTAACAGGTGTTTTGTTTTAAAAGGAAACAATTTTTTTAAATAACCTGATCTATACTTTCCACAATGTGTGCTATATTCCCGTCAACGATTTTTCTTCTTAAATTTCGCCTTTTAGTTTCCTAAGCCTTCAACGATAGACGACTCATAACGAGAATCGTAGACAAATTTCGTAAAAACCGTTTCATCTCAACTTATTTGCAGATTTCATATATGTTTCTGATGTTTCACTAGATAAATGTGCAGCATGTGTGGATTTGTGCGTAATGTGTGTCTGTATGTGTGTGAGTTTGTTATTTGTGTGTAAAAATTTGTTGCGCAGGCGCTGATAACAATTAATTTAATCAAGGTTGCGATCTTGATAAAAATACCTAAATCATTATGTAAACACATTTTTAAGTATAAAAGAAGTATTTTATAGTGTAATTAAGTCAATTCATCCAGTAGACCGGGTTCGTCCTTACTGGGAACACATAACGTACTGGTAAGATTTTGCCGCAGACAGGGCTCGAACCTTGGCACGTCTTCTTCGGAATCTGGTGCTCTTATCACCGATCCACCTTGCCGGATATTTGTTCATTTGCAATATAATATTAAAATGTCATAACTCGTCTTCAACTTTATGCTTATAGTTAAACTTTCTCACTTCGTTTGCTGATATAAACGCCAATCCAATTATATTCATACATTTACAAGTATAAACTAAGCGTTGTATAATTCAGAAAGGGCAATTCATCCTGTAGACAGGTTTCGTCCTTATTAGGAACTCTTCAGGTTGGGATTTCTCGAAATAAACCGGCCATTATCCACAATTATTAGAAAATTTGTTATTAAATGTGATTTGTCTTCTTAAAAAATCTCATATGTATATACATATATGTATATATCTGTATATGTATGTAGAACGGTATATATATGTAGCCCTAGTCTTCTGCAAGGCCAAATTTAGTTTTCTAGCGCCTAAATCGGATTTATACCCATGTGGTCGATAAATAGAATAAACCATCATTTAACACATAATTCGATTTAAAATTTTATTAGAAAAGGATCAGTTTTCTAGCCTAATTTTAAAAGGAGCCATACAAAAAACCATGATTTCTGGAAAAGAAAAAAAATTGTTAATTCAATTTTCAGTATAGAATTCTCGACTCTCATCAATACATACGAGGTATTTCATATCTTATGAGCACTTTGCTCGAATAAAAACATGTTCAGTTAACATAATACAGATTTCGATTTACCACGAATTACCATGAACAGCAATAATGTTCTAGAAAACAGTCCAGCCTAATCAGCCGTTAGAACAGCGCCTCAACCATATGAAATGAGGGCATTGACGACATGCATTTACCATTTGGTGCATTGATTAGTTCACACTGACACAAAATATGTGAGCAAATGTGACTTTAAATACTTCCTGGGAAGTCGTCAAATGCCTGTCAGGTTTCACTGCATCCGGGCGCGAGCCGGCGCACATTTGCTTCTGTGAAATTCATTTATTCTCTGCTCCAAGCATGCCGCAGGGTACACACAATTTCCCACTATATACCGACATGTGCTTTGAATGGTCAATAAGAATGAAACCTGTCTACTTGGTTGAATTGCTTTGGCTAGCTGATACAATGTTTAGTGTATACTGACAAAGAATACATGCACAATTACAACTATGACACTTCAATTCAAAATCAATTCAGCAGTTGGAATGATGTCAAATCCATATCGACAGCCGCAAATCTAATTTTGCTTTCCATTCATATGTATTGCGGTTTGATCCTTGCTAGTCAGTTTTCTGTCGTACTCTGATGCTGATCATGGAAGGTCGAAACGCGTCAGTGCGTGCGATCTCCGGTAGTTTTGCTGTAGTTCGACGACTGATTAAATACAATGGGATTGGTGTTTAATTCAAGCTCGCAAACCAGATTGAAATATTTTTTACCACCATCCGCGCAATAATTGGTTGTTTAATTGTATAAACAGAGAATAAATTAGAGCAGAAGCGCTTCTTGGCAATAATAATTTTTTACTCTTCAATTTAATACATGGGAATAAATATTTTTCATTTTTTTAAATCGAAATTCTTACAAAAAATTAGATTAATTTTGACAAAACGTAGAATCTTTCCTTTTTTCTAAGAAAATTTGCTCTGGTTTCATTTGAAATTTGTACATTATTTTTATTAAATTAGAAATTATTTGGAAATTAACATTTAAGTAATTTAGATACGTCAATTAAGCTAAATACAACAATGTCACTTTCTGTCAATCAGATCTTTTAGGAAACACGTTAATCGATCACCAATGCAGTACACGCAGAAATCTGGTTGGCAAGATGTGACTTGATGAAATGTTTAATTCATTTCCCAGAAAAAAACATGATAAGTCTTTAGTGAGGATTATCGCAACATGCACGCACAAACGTACACAATACGCACACACACACACACACACATATATATATATATATATATATATATATATATATATATATATATAATTTTAATTCATGTCTTTATCTCTAAAAATCATTTAAATCTAGATGTTTATTTTAAAAGCACACCTCCCATAATAACACCAGTGTCTATGAAATATTAAATTCAAAATTATTCCCTCGAACATTTTTCCTACAATAAGAAGCAACGAAAGTTCAGTAAAAATATTAAATTCATTTTAACATTCTCATTTATTTAATACACATGAAAATTTAAAACTGATTTATTTAACTACATTTTTATTCGAAGCATCGTGATTTACTATCCTAATCTGTTAATATTATCGTTGATATATTTGCATTCATAGTTTACTACAAACTTAATTACATAACACGATTGAACGAAATCATTAAATGTAAAATTAATAAGCGTTTCTTTATCTTCCTCGTTAATGAAGCATCTGATGCAATGGCAACATTTAAAATGAGGCAAATCCTCCAGTAGATCAGTTCAGCCCTTATTGGGATTTTTTAAAATAATGTCCAGACGAATGTGCATGAGATTATACTTTACGTTCATGCTGTCTTTGGTTTATCCTTCTGGTCACAACTGAATTAATTTGTTACTAGGTTCGCAAAACCTAATACATACTTGCATATATATTAGTTCTTCGCAACAAACAGTATTTAACTGTAATATATTGAATTGAATGATGTCATGCTTACCGCGAAATGTGATAACTGATATCGATCAAGGCCAGAGTATGTGGATTTACTGGAGTAACAGGTGTTCAGAAATTGTTGTAATTCTCAATTACGGTGAACTATGACATACATTAATATCCATCATGTTGGTATCATGTACCGACTCGGAAACCATAATGTTAGTAATATGTACCTTTTCGGTACTATAATGTTGGTATCGGATACTAACACAATAGCCATAGTGTCAATATCCTTTACAGACTCGGTATATATATTATATAGAGTCGCAGGTTTACACATTCGTCTAGGAGACTGTACCGTCCTATTATCCTACATTCCTCAACCAAATATATAATGGTTAAAGGGCGTAATACCGGCTACTACTGATGAGTCGCCAGTAAGCACGAAACAAATTTGCATGAGATTATACTTTCCGTTCATGCGTCTTTGGTTTGTCCTTCTGGTCACAACTGAACTAATTTGTTACTGGGTTCGCAACACTTAATACATACTTGCATATATTAGTTCTCCGCCACAAACAATATTTAAATGTCCAGACATTTTGGGCTCGATCTGGGGTTAAATACTTGGCGAGCACATAATGAGTTCCTGATAAAAAAAGAGAAATATATATATATATATATATATATATATATATATATATATATATATATATATACATATATTCATTGTACCCTTACTGTGTGCAAAAACAAAAAGAAATTTTATCAGATATAAAGAAAGTTTCTTTCGTATTGTCTTCTCAAATACCTACTAATGAACATATCTTTATACATAAATTGGAAGCAAAACAAGATAGAAATATGTGAACATAGAGAGAGTGTGAAAAACGAAAACCAGTCAATTGCGTGCGTCACATCCAGTTCAAGCTCAATGCTTGTACATGCTTCTTCTGCCTACATAAATCCGGCTGCAATTTGTTTATCCTTAAGGCTTCGTATGTTCATATTTCTATCTTGTTTGCTTTCAATTTATATATAAAGATATGTTCATTAGTAGATGTTGAGACATGCAAGCTATTTCTTTATCTGATAAAATTTCTTTCCCACCAGGAAGGGTACAATTATTTATTAAGCTCGCATTTCAAATATATATATATATATATATATATATATATATGCTCTTATATATATATTGGGGTTTTGTTTATATCAAATTGGCAACCTTGATCCTGAAATAGTTTCAATCGTCAATGACTATTTATTTTAAAACTATTATTTATAACCAACTTAACATCCTATTCGACAATATCATTGACATATCTGCTATCATTGGTAATGAGGCAAAATCTTTGTTTGTTCTTATCATTCTTATTTTCAACGGTAAACTTGAAATAATAATTTTTATCCATTTTGTCGTGATCACATTCATGATCCTGTTTCGCACCAAAGACGAGACAACAAAAGCTTTTATTACATTTAAAATGCAATAATCAATTTTGAATGGTTGATAACGGGATTTACTTTTGCTTTTGCGCAGACATGGCGCATTGAGAAAATCGTGATCGCTTAATTTATTGAGCGGATCTATATGATGTTTTACCCCTTTGGGTTTCCGCACATACCGACTGAATGAATCATTGTGGTTCACGATAGAGCGTTTGCTATACTGTGCGTCTGCTGATCCACTGTTCGACGCGAATCTGCCCATAGATCACTAACAAGACAACAGAGCACACAGCTGGGCTGTCGGGAATTTTAGACAGCCGCCTCTGCTCTGCAACTCTCGCCATTCACGGCTAATGACGATAAGCGCAATTGACGGCTTAATGTATGCCTCGAACTGTCAACTTCTGTACCTGACAGCTTTGTGCAACTTCTCACAGAACATATATTAATTCCCATAAAGATCACGATCCAAATGATCCAGCTATTTCAAACAAAATTCCGACAATTTATAATAATTTTAAACTCGTACTATAAGCAAGGTTGCATTCTTGATATAAACACCTGACCCATTAAGTACACACATTTTCAATATAAACAAAGAATTGTAAACTTATCTTGAAAAATAAATGTACTTAATGGGTCAGGATTTTATATCAATATCGCAACCTTGATTATAATAATTTTTATCACCGCACGCGCAACCAATGTTCGTTTAATTATATAAATGTTCATTTCAATACCACTTCCCAATGTAATGTGGTGTCTGTTCAGTAATGACAGATTGGGCATGGTTAGTTGGAACTTTGGGTCTATATGGATGCCATATGCGCTCCACCTAAAGGAAAAATTGACTAACCAAGTTACATTAGTTAGTATATAACTGAAAATTGTGTGTAGTGTAGTTTGCGGCAGGATAGCTCAGTGGTTAGAGCACCAGATTCCGAAGCAGACGTGCCCAGGTTCGTATCCTGTCCGCGGCAAATTCTGGCCAGTACTTGATGAGTTCCCAATAAGGACGAAACCGGTCTACTGGATGAATTGCCTTTTCTACACTATTCAATTCTTAGTTTATACTGACATATGTAAGTAATTAATGGGTCAGGTGTTTATATCAAGACCGCAACCTTGATTATAATAATTGTTATCACCACCCGCGCAACCAATGGTCGTTTAATTATATAAATGTTCATTTCAATACCACTTCCCCATGTAATGTGGTGTCTGTTCAGTAATGACAGATTGGGCATGGTTAGTTGGAACTTTGGGTCTAAATGGATGCCACGTGAGCTCCACCTAAAGGAAAAATTGACTAACCAAGTTACATTAGTTAGTATATAACTGAAAATTGTGTGTAGTGTAGTGTGCTGCAGGATAGCTCAGTGGTTAGAACACCAGATTCCGAAGCAGACGTGCCCAGGTTCGTATCCTGTCCGCGGCAAATTCTGGCCAGTACTTGATGAGTTCCCAATAAGGACGAAAGCGATCTACTGGATGAATTTCCTGATCTCTACGTTTATTCTTGCAGCTTTCGTGTTCCAGTAATTTTCTTTTTTTTCATAATATTTCGATCTACATTACCGTAGATCTTCATCAGATGGATTTCACGAAAAAAATGAAGCAAGTGTGTGGCGTGGCGTGCGCCAATAACTGTTATTAACTTATCTATCTTGAGTATAACCTAGTGGTTTGAATTGTAATTTAACATGTGCATTAGTTGTTCGGACTTCTGGTTTTACCACTCATGGCATGCTTAGTTTATACTGACATATGTAAGTAATTAATGGGTCAGGTGTTTATATCAAGACCGCAACCTTGATTATAATAATTTTTATCACCACCCGCGCAACCAATGTTCGTTTGAATTGCCTTTTCTACACTATACAATTCTTAGTTTATACTGACATATGTAAGTAATTAATGGGTCAGGTGTTTATATCCAAGACCACCAACCTTGATTATAATAATTTTTATGACGAGTGTTTCTGAATTATGTGTCTCCCCATCTCAGTTACGTCATTTACATTGAGTGTGTAAAAAAACGAATAATTATTGCATGCAATTGATAAATTATTATTCAGCCACTCTGGTCTAAATTAGTTAGATGAAAACAACGGTTAAAAAAAGGAAAACACACACACGTATGTGACACGCGAATATCTAATGAAAGGTCAGTCTGAGGTATATAAATAGTATGACTAGAGGAAATAACACACTTGCTTCATTTGTTTCGTGAAATGCATCTGATGAAGATCTACGGTAATGTAGATCAAAATATTATGAAAAAAGAAAATTACTGGAACAATGAAAGCAGATCAGGTAATTTCAATTAATTCAGTATCGCAACAACGCCATTCCTACTGGATGAATTGCCTTATCTACACTATACAATTCTTAGTTATACTGATTAATGTATGCATCTAATGGGTCAGGTGTTAATAAAAAGACCGCAACCTTGATTATATTAATTGTTATCAATGCCCGCGTAACCAATTTTCGTTTAATTTTCAACTCAGCCATAATCATAATGCCAGTCCTTATTCATCATAATCAGATTCAGCAGAATGGAAGAAAAAATATTCCTGTTGTGAATAATGATATCAAAACATTCTAATGTCACTTGATTTGCTTATTCTAAAAATAACGGCTACAAACACAGAAAGCCCTTTATCAAAAATTTGATTCCGTTACTTTTTGTCGTTATACACTATATATATATATATATATATATATATATATATATGATATCCCTTCTCATCGATATCATCACCATTAACATCATCCACGGCAGCAACAGCGGCATCATCAATATCATCATCATTATTATCGCCAATAGCAACATCAAAAGAATCGTCATTATTATCAAGTAAAAAAATATTATCATCGACCCAAACTTATACATCATCGTTCTCCTCGTCATCATTACTATCATCATTATCACCATCATCATCATCATAATCCTTCACATTATTATCATCATCATTATCATCATCATTGTCATCTTTATCACCATGATCAACTTTATTGTCATTTTCTTCATTCTCCTTTCCATTTGTTCATTCTCATTTTCATTTTCTTTATCATTATCGTCGGTTCTATCTCTCTGGCCGCCCTTGCATTCATCTTTAACGGAGTAATTTAGGAATTATTTAACAGATATTTATCAACCTTTACAAATTAATTTATGTTAAATGCCTATCTGACCACTATTTTCTTAAGGAAAAAGCCCAGATGCATTACTACTCGAGACGAGCTGAACACTGGCCTTATCAATATTTCTATGAGTAATTTGAACAATGTCGTTGGCATTTCAAATTGTTTTAGTCTCCGTGATATGAGAATTTTTTGCATTATTAAAATAATGGCCGTATTTCATTTCTTTGACTGTTTTGTTTGAAAGAATGACGTTCTTATTATTGTTTTGATGATGATGATGATGATAGTGATGATGATGTTGATGATGATGATAGTGATGAAGATGATGAATATGATGATGATGATGATAGGGATAATGATTATGGCGATGCTGATTTTGATGATCAGGATGATGATGCTTCTCATGATGATGATAATAATGATGATGATAAAGATGACGATGATTATGATGATGATGATGATGGTGGTGATGCTGATGATAATTGTAGTCATGATTGTTTGATTATAATGTAAATAACTGTCCTTTGTATTTACAATTAAAATAACCTCGTTATGACCACTAAAACGTAAATTAAATTTTTAATGTTTATTTCCCAAATAAAAGGTCACTGAGTTCATCAATGCTTAAAAGAACATATTTTTTCGCTGTGCTCTGGATTTCAGTCAGTCTTCCAATATTTTTTTGAAAGCTATGAAATAAAATTTTTATGCGTATCTTCTACATTTATACTATTTCCAACCATTGCTATCACTATCGCTTATTACAAGAACTCTCTTAAGAATTATGATAATCATAATGATGAAGAAATGAATTGATGCGAGTCTGATTATGATAATTATGATGAAGACGACGACATTTATTTTAATGATATTTGCGATGGCGATGGCGATTATACTAGGGATGAAGATGATAATGTTGATGAGGATATTGTTGATAATGATGATAGTGACGGAGATGATGTTGGTGACAAAAATGCAAGTTATATTGATTATGATATTAGTACTTATATTAGTAATAGCGATAATAATGAGGATAGAAACGATAATTATAATGAATGTAACATTGATGGTTATAATGCTTTTCCAAAAATCAATAATATCTATAATGTTAATATTAACACTAATTGCACTAAAAGCAATTAAAAAATTAAATTATATAATAATAATAATAATAATAATAATAATAATAATAATAATAATAATAATAATGCTTAGGCTGATGATGGTTTTGTTGAGGCGAATTATTATGATGTTGCTGATGATGACGGTGATGATGATGATGATGATTAATACGATGTTTCTGATGATGATCTCGAGGTTGATGATTAATGTGATGTTGATGATGTTTTTTGAAGAAGTTGATGATTACGTTGTTGTTTATGATGATGATGGCGATGAGGTTTATACTGCAGAAAATGAATTTGTTGAGGATGATGTTTATTATGATGTTTTTGCCGTTTTTGATGATAATGATTTTTATTGTTATTATGGTGTTAATGATGGTGTTGTTAACGATGATATTGTTGTTGGTGGTAACGATAATGAAGCAAATGAGTATAAATATAAGGATAATACTGTTGACGACAAGAATATTAGATAGGAGGTTATTACTATGATTGTGTTGGATATGACGTTGCATATGGTGATGATATTGCTGAAGGTAATATGGAAGCGAATGATAACTCTTATTTAAGTCAATCGTATACGTTTAAATAAATTACGTTGAAGGATTATGATGGCAAAAGTTGTTTAGTTAGCAAAAATATGATTAACAACGTGGAAAAACTGTGTGCAGGAAACTGCGTGTCTGTACGTGATTGAACAGTAAAATTTGCATTGTCTGATCTACTATAACCTTAAAATAATTTTACTTGAAATCATGTAAAACGTTGGTTACAGAGAATGGCAAGTAGACGATGGGAGAGAAAAAAAATTCAGAGAGAGAAGAGACAAATAGAGTGGTCGAGAATGGGGAATGCCACAGATTGGCAAGGTAAATTTCTGTATTTAGTACAAAGAAAGATGACCAATCTGGCAATTGTTGACTTACAAATTAAAATATGCTATTTTTGTTGTTTATGTAGTAACAAAGTGATTGCAAACATTTAATTTTACAAAAACAATATTCAACAATATTCAATCAAAAATTAAACAAAATTTGATTATTTCATTTATTAAACTCTGCAGAAAACTATAATATGTGTAATTATATGTTAGGTATTGCATAACTAGTAGCAAGTAACTCTTAACAGAACAATAAATATACGCCATGAAGAAAAGATTTAATGTCACGTACACACGTGTTTCTTGCTTAATGGTGACTCATCATTTTGTCATAAAATTTACGTCAGTTTTGTGTGTGTGTGTGTTATATATTATTCGTATGTGTTTCTCCTATCAAAGATTAAACTTCATATAAGGAATTTAGTAAAGCGAATTCTAATCAAAGTAAATATTTAAAAAATATATAAAAAACGGTGAAATGTAAAAAAATCGGATTTTAGATGTAAACTAAATACAAAATATTTTAGATTATCAACTGATTTGAACGCATTCAACTTCAGAAAACCCTTATTCTCTGGCCTCCATCGAAATCAATTGTCACATTATACGGGCATCCTGAAAAAATACAAAAGAAGATATTATAATAATTACTTATTTTTTGCGGGAAGCTAATACATAACCAGCTATGTATTATGTATCGATTACTTCATATATATATATATATATATATATATATATATATATATATGTGTGTGTGTGTGTGTACACAGTTTAATGTTTATGTATTAATAAACATCATTCTTACCATTATCTATGACCAATATTCTGGATTTGTCAAGATGGCGCCGTTGATAGAATCCCGGACTCCAGTGGAAATATGTCCTGATTCGAGCCCCATCCGTTTTAAACTCTGAACAGTAATTGATGAACTTCCAATATGAACAAAACCGGTCCACTGTGTAATTTTTTGTCTGCTATATGGTGCAACATTTAGTTTATAATGATTATATATATACATATATATATATATGTATATATATATATATATATATATATATATATATATATATATATATATATATATGCCATGTGGATTACCCAATACTTAATTGCGCGAATGCTGATAAAAATTATTGAAATCTGCATTTCCAAACAAGTTCACTTTGTTCGAGAGATTGTTAGAATTGACAACCACACATCTAGTATTTATTTCTCTATCTACGAAGTGTGATTTTATCCTTGCTATTCATTTTGGAAACGTGCTTTGATGATGACTAAGGAAGGTCGATACGCGTCAATAAGATTTACTGGCAGCAGTATTCACGATGCAGAGCTACTGGTTATACGCAAAGGGATTGGTATTTATATCATGCTCACTATTTGACTTAAAAAATTATTTATTTATTCCGAATAGTGAAATTGTCGTAATCAATCAAGTTCGCCTTCGATTTTCTGTCATCGGGGCAGTTTTAAAGCATAGCTTTTTCGCGAATTTGATTATAGCCTATTTGCTTGATGCATTTTGTGACAAACACAAGATTGTTCCCGATTCATCGTATTTTGGGAACAATTCAGAAACTTTTCTAGAAATCCTTCATGGGTTCACAATTCATCACAAATCTGAGGAACAAGCTAACAAGGCGAGTGCGATATCTACTTTTGCCACTCCAATAATATTCTTGACAAGAACCATACTGTTGTATCTCATCAAAAATAAACACGCAATATGTGAACTTCAACAAACAAACAGGTTCGAGTCCTGTCCGCGGCAAATTCTGGCCAGTACATGATGAGTTCCCAATAAAGACGAAACCGGCCTACTGGACGAATTGCCCTTCTACACCATACAATTCTTAGTTTATACTGACATATGTAAGTAATGTATGGGTCAGGTGTTTATATCAATTTCGCAACCTTGATTATAGTAATGAAATTCATCCAGTAAAACAGTTTCGACCTTCCTGGGATATCTTCGAATATTGTCCTGAATGTCGCCGTGGTCAGCGATTGAACCTGAGCACGTTTTCTTTGGAGTCTATGACTCTATCCACCACGCCAACCTGCTGTGCACTACTCGCGATTTTACGTGTCTAACGCTAAAATCGGATGTTTTCAAGATTTTACTATATCTTATTTTTGAAGATGCATGAAATTTGTTTAATAAATACTTTAAGCCGATCACTCCTTGGTACAATCTCGCAATAAAGTGGCAACGATAAATGTCATGGAAAAAGCTGTACCTTCCGAGCCTTACAAACTCAAGTGCAAATAAGCTAATACTGGTCATATTATCAAGAGAAACCATTTCAAACTTTCATTGCTAAAACAAAATTTGACGAGATTTCATCACAATGCCGATTGACATTCATCAATTTGCGCTCACCAGATGGAATACTTTGTAAGGCGTACAGCGTATCCTGTATACAGACTTGGGTATTTCGCCTAAATCATAAGGATATAAATAAATGACCGTTGGTTGCTCGGGCGGTGATGACAATTACTTTAAAGAAGGTAGCAATTTTTATATAAAAACCTGACTCATTATGTAAATATATTTTTCAGTATAAAGGAAAGACCAACCAAGAAAAATAAGTTGAAAATTGTGTGTACCGTGCGACTGAGTGGCTCAGTGGTTAGTGCAACAGATTAAATGCAAACGTGCCCTGGTTTTACTAAAGGTCCACTGCAAATTCTGGTCTTTAAATGATGAGATACAAATAAGGATGAATTTCCTATTCTACCTCATACTATGCTTCATTTATACTGATAAATTTAAGTAGACAATTGGCCAGGTGTTTATATCAAGATCGCAACCTTCATTAAAGTAATAATAAGGATATTTTTGAAAATCAAATTTGGGAGCTTGAAGTAAACACCAATTTCGTTTTATTTAACCTGGCGTCGAACAACATAGCACAAATTTCATCAGTCACACGAATAAATGCATTTCGAACTTCCATGACCTTTAGAGTACACTGGTAAGCAGACTAGCGAGGATTAAACCGAAATGCATATATATGGAAAGCTATATTAGATTTGCTGCTTTCATCTCAAGTAGTCTCGCATACATTGGACTTCAATGGAAATGTCGGCTTCAGCATTTGTATGCGGTCACGAACATTAACTTTTACAGCTTATATATAGGTAATACGATTAAACAATCAATGATCACGAAAGTGGTGGTAACAATACTTTAAATGAAGTTTCCGAGGATCAAATGCAAAGTTGTTTGAAAGAAAAAAAGGGTTTGGTGTTTACGTCAAACACGCAAGCTTGATTTAAATAATTTTAAATATTACCCGCGAGGTCAGTGATTGTTTAATTGTATTATCAGGGGTATATGTTTGCTTGTTGTTCAGAAGATGCAATATGGGATTGTGAGCAATATATGTACGAGGTAGAATGTAGAAATTCATTTGTACACAATATCTTTTTGTAGAGAACAATACATTGCAGAACAAATATGCGAACAAATCTCCGGATTCGTCACCAAATTTAGTCGCATTTAATATAATTCAAAATATGACATGCAGTTTTTACATAAATCAAAGTGCTTGAGAACCCCAAATGTCCTTCTTGCGGTGTATCAGCATATCGACTAAACGGGTTCATCTTTATAAATTAATATATTTATGGATTAATTGCTATTCAATTCTGCTGAGTTCAACTGGAGTTATATTCTGCCTATTATTGCATAATATTGCAGAACAAATTTTCATTATCAAATGCAAGTATATGTATACATCATAGTAACGTTAACTGCAGCATCAACTGACTTAGATTGTTATACATAAAGGGTTTAAGAGTTCTAATTTTTTAAATTAATTATGATTTATAAAATGAGGAAAGCAAAAAATCTCATTTTATTTTATTTGAGTTTATTTAGTTTATTTTACTTTATTTCATATATTACTATAGTAGACACATTAAATAAGTTAAAATAACCGCATACTATTAAGCGATACGTTTAAATCCTGTCAAAAGGATATTTTTAGACACAAAAATCCATTAACGTGGTAAATGGTATGATTATACTTTTTTACGTAACAAATATTGTGTCAATTTTGATTGTGAAATAAACAGAGTAACATTATTTTAAATATTCTTTGTGGAATACTAACTTAAATACCCTTATTTGTAACATTAACTTGTGCGGAGGTAAAAGGAAATTTTTCCAGATTAAAGAAAAGCTCTTATATTAAGTATTGTGCATGCAGAAACAAATTAGTTCAAATAAAATCATAAGGATAAACCAAAGACAGCATGACCGTAAAGTATAATCTCGTGCATATTCATTTAGTGCTTACTGGCGACTCATTAGCAGGAGCCGATATTACGCCATTTACCCACAGTATCTATTTGGATGAGAAATATGGGAAAATAGGACGGTACCACCTCCTATAGAAATGTACAAACCTGTAGTAGTGAAGCTAACTTCACATAAAGTCTTGGAAAATGTTACTTCAAAGTTAACTCACTATACAAAATAAATATACCGTGTCTGTAAAGGGTACCAACACTATGGTTTCGTTCTACTTTCCAACATTCATCCCCCAAATATATAGTGGTTATAGGACGTAATACCGGCTCCTACTGATAAGTCAACAGTAATCACAAAACGAATGTGCACAACATTATACTTTCCGTTCATGATGCGTTTTTTAATCCTTCTGATTATATTTGAACTAATTTGTTATTAGTTGCGCAACATATAATTCATAATTGCATATTTATTGGTTCTTTAGCAAGCTGCATTTGCAGATTACTACATATTGGTGTTTACATATTCTTGATCTTCACAAGGTAAATCTGCTATCATTTTTTGTGTTTTGAAGTGCACATATTGGGGACGTTCTGTAACATGTAAAATAATATAATTTAACAATAATTGATTGCGCGGGTGGTGGTAACAACTATTTAAATCAAGTTAGCGATCTTGAAGTAAACACCAATCCCATTTTATTTAACCAGACGTGGAAAAATATTACAAAACTACCGCCAGTCGCAACGCACTGACGCATTTCGACCTTCCATGATCATCATCAGAGTACGACGGCAAACTGACTAGCGAGGATCAAACCGCACTGACGTTGGAGCAAGCGGTAGTTTTGTTATGTTGTTCGACGAAAGGTTAATTATAATGGGATTGGTATATACTTCAACCTCGCAAATTTGATTTAAAAAAGAGGTAATATAATAATTCTCTTTTTTGCGTCTTATTTCTTTCCAGATTATTTGATTCGCGTGTATTATTACGTAAGACGTTTACAGTCCGTTGCTTAATAAAAAGTTATTAAATATACATTTAAGTTCGATCAACAATAACAAATTAACTCAAGATATTGCAGGCATGAACTTAATAGATGTGGACGAAAATAATAGCTTGGCAGTTTCAATTACGTGTATTAAGACTGAATCCAACAAGGCATCTATGGGGTTCTCATTAACTAATAGGTTTGTAGCCTCCGCAAACAGCAATATCTGCCGTAAAGTCTCGATTCACAAACATACTTATACCGCTTGCAGTTTGATTATTCGCAGCATTAAATTTATTGATAATTCATCTCTGCAATTTCATTTGATTAGTTCAGTTGTGACCAGAAGGATAAACCAAAGGCAGTATGAACGGAAAGTATAATCTCATGCACATTCGTTTCGTGCTTACTGGCGATTCATCAGTAGGAGCCGGTATTACGCCCTTTTACCACTTTATATTTTGGTGAAGAATGTGGGATAATAGAACGATACAATCTCCTAGACGAATGTGTAAACCTGCGACTCTATATAATATATATATACCGAGTCTGTAAAGGATACTATCACTATGGCTATTGTATTAGTATCCGATACCAACATTATAGTACCGAAAAGGTACATAGTACTAACACTATGGTTTCCGAGTCGGTACATGGTACCAACATGATGGATATTAATGTATGTTATAGTTCACCGTAATTGAGAATTACAACAATCTCTGAACACCTGTTACTCCAGTAAATTCGAAACACTCTGGCCTTGATCGATATCAGTTATCACATTTCGCGGTAAGCATGACATCATTCAATTCAATATATTACAGTTAAATACTGTTTGTTGCGAAGAACTAATATATATGCAAGTATGTATTAGGTTTTGCGAACCTAGTAACAAATTAGTTCAGTTGTGACCAGAAGGATAAACCAAAGGCAGCATGAACGGAAAGTATAATCTCATTCACATTCGTTTCGCGCTTACTGGCGACTCATCAGTAGGAGTCGGTATTACGCCCTTTAACCACTATATATTTGGTAGAAGAATGTGCAATAATAGGACGGTACAATCTCCTAGATGAAAGTGTAAACCTGCAATAGTGAAGCTAACGTCATATAAAGTCTACGACAATGCGACTTCAACGCTAACTCACACCATATAATATATATACCGAGTCTGTAAAGGATACTAACACTATAGCTATTGTGTTAGTAACCGATACCAACCGATACCATGTACCGAATAGGTACATGGTATTTAACTGTTATATATTTCATTTGATTGTTATATAAAAAGCAATATCTTTAAGAAATACCTGCGAGGTTTCAATTATGGGTTTCTAAATAGAAGACGTGTACTTACCATTCAATTTGGCTCATGCTTTCAAACTCTGAATTTCCTTTTCTATGGTCATTACCACCTGGTGTATCTGTTTACATAAGTTACCTGAAAACTTACTCATGTATGTTCAAAGATAATGTTTGGGGTCGAAATTAACGGCTGTTTTTATTTAATTTCTCTTTAAGGTAAATACGTTACCACATTTACCTCGCATATTGTAGCCAAGTTAAATTTTTGTGATAAGGGCACGTTGTACATAATTTGATTATGAAGTGGTGGATTTTTGTGCACGTGTGTTTCCTGCTTCCCGTTTTGTGTTATATAATGTTTGTAGTTAAATCAGCTTATGCCTTCTTACTTTAAAAAATCTGACCATATAATAATTACCCGATATTACAGTGAAGTTGAGTTCTACGAAATTCAAACTGGCCCTTTTTGTCAATATTATGACTGCTTGCTTTATAATAAATTAAATCGTTTATACATCATTTATTTCTCAATTCAAATTACATATTATATAAAAATGTCGGAGCTAAAATTTATATACAAAAAATGCTTAGTAAAAGGTAACATTTCCTCGTGTAAACAACTGCAAAAGATTTTTATAAGTGCACGTCATGCGTAAGATTTTCACTTTGCTGCACTTTTATGTTTATTGCAAAAATATCGTTAACGTAAAAATTTAAACCATCAACCCCTGGCAGAACTTCATTCATCCAACGCTGGTTTGATTTAAACCATACAAAATTCATGTCAATTTGAAAAGATCGAAATAGACAATACAATTAAACAATAATTGAATGCACGGGAGGCGATAAAAATCTTTAAATCAAGTTTGCGAGCTTGAAGTAAACACCAATCCCATTTTATTATATCAGTCGTCAAACAACATAACAAAACCACTGCCAGTCACACGCGCTAACACGTTTCGACACTCCACGATCATCATCAGAGCACGACGGTAAACTGACAAGGGAGAATCAAATTGCATTGCGTATATGTGGAAAACAAAATTAGATATGCGGCTCTCACATCTAGTAGTCTCACATACATTGTACTTGACTGGAAATGTCGGCCGCAAAAGAAGATCGAAATAGGTTCGACCAGATTCTTTTACAATCGAATTTTTGTCCGACGGTATTTGATTGAAGTCACGTTATGCATCTGTTGACGTAAAATGATATCATAAGAACCAGAAAATTACTCAAATTATGTTCGAAAAAAAATTATATCATATTTGAAACGTTCTGAAACCAATTCTTTAAATTAAGTTTGCAAGCTTGCAGTTGTATTCCAATTGTATCCAACCTGTTGCACAATAACGCAAATCTAAATTCAATTTCACAAACTTGATTTAAAGAATTGTTATTACCACCCGCGCAATCATTAAGAATTTCATTTTTGAAGCCACGTTTGCGATGTTGAGATAAGAACCAATTGGATTTACTTCAACTTGTCACATATACGGACGCGTTTCGACCTCCAATGGTCAGCATCACATCAAAACGGCGAGCTGCCTAATTAAGGTAAATTTATAGCGCATGTTTAAGGTGTAGCAGTTCTGACATGCGTCTGTCACCTCTGGCGGTCTCGCATATATTTTACTTGACTGACATTGTCGGCTGCAAAATTTATATGCAGTATAATGAACAACACGCTGATCGAAGACAAGATAGATGCGTATTCGGAAATGTGGATCAATCGGATCTTTGTGAAACTGTTAGTTCAAAGTAACAACCCGCAGACGCGACTCGCAGTAAATCATCGCTGCAGACTTGGCCACACGTGTAGGAATTTTACACGCAAGGTCCAAACGAATGGGTACGTGCAGTTGCTGTAATTTTGCTATTTATTGGAACTCATTGAAGATCTTTTGTCATCACTTGTGTAATAGATGCATTATGTGTTGTGAAACTTCCAAAAATTTGGCAAAAGTTCAAAAAATGATATGGTAGTGAATTAATCGCTATCGTGCATCCATCATTTATCGGAGACTAATATGAGCTAGAAAGGCATATCTATATTCCCATACCACAAATAAGCATTGCGTTTATCCCTTTGCTTGCCAGTTTGCTGTTTTGCTCCGATGATTCCATGAAATTGGGAAGCACGTTAGTGCCTGAGCTTGACAGAATTTAACTTACGTTGTGTGGTTAAAAATTTGGATTGCTGTTTATCTCACGCTAGCAAGCCGCATTTAAAGAACTGTCATTATCATGTGCGAAATCATCGATTGTCTAGTTGTATAAGATATAAAATTTGAAAGAAATCGAATATCCATGCGCGGTGCTGTCATCTTCGAATTGTAATACGCAATTTGCAGTTTTGGTATAACTGCTAGCACTTGTACGTCGGTAAAATCTTGATTCGTTCACATTTCAAGAGGAAACATATTATGTTGACACTTGATCCATGGATTCCTCCTTGTCCAGTAACAATGAGGCCATTACTAATTAGTTTTTCTGAAATTGTATGTGAATCAATATTTTCTGAATTTTTTCCAAATATTCGGGACTTCATTTCCGATACCATCTTCAGGATTGACATCATACTCACAGAAAAAAATA
Organism: Eudiplozoon nipponicum; assembly: GCA_029291075.1. Taxonomy (NCBI): domain Eukaryota; kingdom Metazoa; phylum Platyhelminthes; class Monogenea; order Mazocraeidea; family Diplozoidae; genus Eudiplozoon; species Eudiplozoon nipponicum. The sequence goes on from JAQBSW010003531.1 coordinate 24,669, forward strand.
ACCTGTGCCAAATAGGATATGCTCATAATGTGATTCAAGTTTGCGAGCTTGAAGTAAGCACCAATCCCATTGTAATTAACCAGTTGTCGAACGATATAGCAAAACTACCGTCAGTTACGCACACTAATTTCTATGTTGTTCGGCGACTGGTTAGACACATTAGAATTGGTGTTTACTTCAAACTCGCAACCTTGATTTAAAAATTTGCTATTGACACCCGCGCAATCAATGATGGTTTAATTTATAGAATGAGTACAAGCAAACCATATGGATTGACATACACGCATAACCGTTATGTCTCAATATATTTTTTAAATATTTCTGTCGCGTAGAATGACCAACCAAAATTTTATTTTTAATTTTATTCCAGTCATTCTTAATTTCCCGTTAACCTAATCTCATCCAGTGTGCAATAGCTTATAGTGAGAGTGAGATTTGTAAAAACCTTTCAAGAAATATAGTATTAATCTACCATTTGGACAAATTCGAATATAAAGCCTACAATAACGAATGGTATATCAACCAAATAAACATCCATATATACACGTATATTGTATAAGTTTAATTTTCTACTTAATTATATGTGCCCAAACTAATTACATAACAATGTATAAATAAAATTAAATATCAGCAATAAGATGAGTTTATAAGATTCATATTCATTTATTTATTACTAACCTATTCAATTTTATTTATAACCACATCTTATTTAAAATTCTACACATTATACCTTATGCATATATAAATAACCATATAAGCAATCATTTGGGTTCCACACGAAATTTTTAAAAATTATCTAAATATCCATAAGATATATATGCGTATATATAGGTGTATATATATATGTATAACTATATATATATATATATATATATATATATATATATATATATAATATACATAACATATGAGAAACCAGTTAAGTCTTCTCAATGGATAAAGTTTATTAATAAAAATAGACATTTGTTAACGTTTAAATCTTATTAAATGTCTATATTAGCAAACCATATATATATATATATATATATATATATATATATATATATATACTATATATATAAGCTAAATTAGGCTTCATTAAATAATGTGCACTAACGATTCAACTTGAATACACAAGATATCGAATTTACATATACATACATTTATACTCACATTTTATACGAATACATATAAACATCTACACGTATATATATATATATATTATGAATATCTAAATCAATATATAAGCAATCATGTGTGTTCGTCCCTTATATATATATATATATATATATATATATATATATATATATATATATATATATATATATATGCATACACAACATATATATTTAAGATATCTAAATAAGCAGATAAGCAACAGAAGTGATTTCATCCCATTTCCTATGTTAATATATAAAATCATTCATAAATAGTTACATATATCCTATATATATATATATATATATATATATATATATATATAATGCATATATAAATAATCATATAAGCAATCATAGAAGTCCCTGCTACATCTTTTATCAATAGACAATAATATCCATCCATATATATTTACGTGTATGCGCCATAAATAAAAAAATTATATTTAAATAAAAAAATTAGCAACCATGTGATATCCTCCCAGACCTTTTTAAAATATTTACATATCCATCCATCCATATATATATGCATATATTTATACATTACTGTGAAAATGATATATAAAATGTATATTTAACTTAACAGACAAGTAGATATGTTAGATCTCCTAGTGCACAGGATTCACTTTAATTATAGAATATCAGCTAAATTAAACCTTTCTATGTCCATCTAAATTGTTTCGTTTAATATATTAAATTCCGAAGCGTGGACTCTTAGTCTGACTTATTGTTAACTCTGATTGATCCAATCCACGTTTCCAGCCATTCGAGAAAGCCTCATTTAATACAGGGACTATGGCTATTTCCATATTTGAATTAAGTTTTACGGTCACTTCTAAGCACCTTTATTGGACGCATGGCTTCACTAATAGTCATGAGTTTACATTCTGCACAAGGTATCTCATAAACCACTTATGTGGTGAGGGGTACTATTTTTTCTTTCTGATTCAGTAGCTTTTCGCCTATAGTAAATAATTTAATAATATCTGGGAGGATCTCACATGGTTGCGTATATGCTATGCATATTTTATATATAGAGTGTACAATTACAAATATATATAGTGTTTAGACGTGTATATAATTGTATATTTTTTATATAAAATGTTGGTATATAAATATTTAAATAAGTTAATTATTAATGAATGAATATGAATCGCATGTTCACAACTTATTGTTCATATGTCATTTTATATATGCATAGATATGTGTATGACTAAAGCACAGTTATTTAAATAGAAAATTAAATTTAAACAGGCTATATGTATAAATGAATGTGTATTTGGTTCATATACCATTTGTTATTGTAGGTTCCATATTCGGTCTTGTCAAAACGTTAGAGTAATAGTATATTCTTTGGAAATTTTTTACTAATCTCACTCTCTCTATAACTTATTGAACACATGATTAGATAAGTTAAACCGGGAATTGATGATTGCTGCAATATACTTAAAATGAAAATTTTATTGATCCTTCCAGGCGCCAGAAAAATATATTAAATAAATCGAGACATCACGGATATGCGTGTATGTCAATCCATAATAGTTTGCTTAAACTCATTCCATAAATGTCAATTTAGATAATATTATATTTATGTGTGCATAGGTTGTTGTGTTTGTGAAGAGGGGTGTTATAATTTCCATGTATATATGTGAGTATAGGTGAATATTTAATAAGACAGTATATTGCGGTAGACAAAAAACAATACTTTTGAAGAATAATAAATATAAAGAGACCTGTCATTAAAGCGGATATCACATATGACACAAGCAGTTTCCTTGCGTGTGTATTGTATCAACCCTGAAGATGGGACCGGAGATTAAGTTTAGAAATGTCGTAAACTAGTCGGAAAAGTTTGGTTCAAGATCAATTTCAGAAAACTTAATTGTGTACGACATCAGCGTGACGAGACAAGTGGGAACCTTTCAATCAAGCGTCAACACAATTCGTGAACCTGAAAATGGAAAGGAACCAAGATTTTCCCGACCTACGATTGCTATCAATTTTCCGGCAACAGGAAGTTGCGTATTCAAATTCACCGATGACAGATTAGCGCAAGGATATTTTGCTTCATTCAAATTTTATCTCAAACGGAAAAACAACGGAATAATCATTAAATTGTTCATCCAATAAATATCTAAAAAATACAAATTGTAAGGAAAGTTGAAATTTCCTCATTCTGGACTTTTTGCTTAAAATTTAATCTTGAACATAAATGCTTTTGATTCAGACAACACTTTCAGCTAGTTATGGTAGGAAATATTTTGAAACCGGAGCCTTCTCTATATTTAATGCAATTATTGATGCAAACAAGATAAAAGAAAATATGATCTAATTAGAGCAAAGACTAGGATATGAACTTTGTTGCTCTTGAAATTACATACGAAGACGGTACTAGAAAACTTGGAAATTTATCGGCTTTTAAAAATATTCTGAACGATTCTGCTGTGTCTAAATGTGTGATTAACTTGTCGTCGATGGATCTAAATGATAATGGGAAGAGAATACTTAACCTACGACTAAACACGACCGTTCTTATGGAATATATATCTAAGAAAGAAATTATTACGAAGACAGTTAAAATCACTAAATTCCTTTCAGAAAAAGATAAAACTAAATTTGAATTTGATGTTGCCAAATTTGTAGTAGAACATTGAGAGGGTAATTATAAGCCGAATTATGAATTGAACAGATTGAGATCGAATTTGTTATCTAATATTCTAATATGCCTTAAAACAGGCAAAATAGAGCTAAAGTGTAAATGAATCATAAGGATTATAATGATAAAATGTTTTGACAATTAAATAAATAATAAGTTTTTAATAAAATATACAAGGATCCAGCCGATAAGTTTCAAGCTGAGGTTACGGCTTTTAGTTGGATCTGGGGAATTAGATTCAGTGCTTGGAAATTTATTAATACATAGGGACACACTCCCAGGTTTTCCTATGTGACAACAATTATCGGTCCCAGTCATTTATATTTACCTGCATTATTTGAAAGATTTATTGTTCGGATCTCCCGTCAAACCAAACTTATATTTAAGATTCTTAGATGACATTTACTTAACTTTGAATCATGGGAATGAGGAAATGGAAAATTTCTATGATTAGTTAATCAACTAGGAGAGATGAAATTTACTTTGAAAAAGAAAGAAAGGAATAATTATTATTTATGGATGTAAATATAAAACGAATGGTTCAGATATTGGAAAAAAGATATTTAAAAAAAAGATATTTATTCGAGTATCCTCCAGAATGTCTGCTCTAACCAAAGAGGATTTAAAATATACGAACTAAGAACTGAAGAAATTGAAATAAATATTCAGGATAAATGGTTATCCGGCAAAATTAATTGAGAAAATTATAAACAAAAGACTAAGGAAATTTAATGGAAAGATAAACCCGGCAAAAACATGTCAGGAACTTAGAAAATGCCGGATATAGATATGCACAGAACTCTGGTTCTACCAGATTCTGGATTGAGTAGAAAAATTATCACTTCGGCAAGGAAATGCAACATTAAGCCAATATTAAGTCTATCATCTTCCATAGGCAATAAGCTACGAATGAGAAATAAAAATATAAACCTTTAACGTATCAGAGGTTTATGAGATGCTTTGTAAAGTTTGTAAAATCAGGTATGTAGATGAAATCATGTGTCAAATGAAGGTAGGTAAATGGGAATATCGATATATATATCGACATAGCTATATATATGGATATATATATCTATAGATCAGTCATAGATAAAATCTAGCCAGGCACTCAATGGTGCCGGGATCATCAGGATTAAACCTGGAATGGCTGTAAACATATTGCATTATGCAACCCAAATAGATTAACCTATTTGATTAGAGTATCGATTGAAATATAATTAGGAATGAACGTCATGAATGTGACATCTGTGGACAAATCGTTACGCCCCATATTTAATGAGGCCTTCTAGAATGGCAGGAAACGTGGATTGAAGGAATCAGAGTTAACAATAAATCAGACTAAGAGACCGCGACTAGGAATTTGATATAGTAAACGAAACAATTTAGATGGAGTTAGAAAGGTGTAATTTAGTTGATATGCTATAATTATAGTGAATCGTGTGCACTAAGGGATCTTACATAATTACTTATATGCTGATTTAGATATACATATTATATGTAATTTTTAAAAGTACATTAATATATTCATATATATATATATATATATATATATATATAGATATATATGGATGGATGGATGTATATGTAAATATTTTAATAAGTTCAAGGAGGATCTGACATGGTTGATTATATGTCTATTTAAATATGCGTATATATATATATATATATATATATATATATATATATATATATATGACTCGGTTTTCTGTTTATTGTTTTGGCTGGTTGTATGCGTTTGTGTCTGTCTGCAGGTCTGTCTGCATGTAAAGCTCCTCCTCAATATATATATATATATATATATATATATATATATATATGAATGATTTTAAATATTTATATGAAACGAGGGGTTAACATACGTATGCTTTTATGCATATTTACATATGCATAATATATATGGTGTGTACAAGTATATTTATGGATGGATAGATGGATTCTTATATAAAATGTGCGAGTAACTAACATGGTGGCTTATATGTAGATTTAGATATACGTAATATATATTGTGTAGATCTGTTTATGTATGAATATTTTTGTTTTCATATAAAATGTGAGTATAAAAAGATATATATGCAAGGTCGATATTGTATGTACTCCAGGTGAATCAAAGATACTTGAAGTTCGAATAACTCAACGTTAGAATTCATATATATATATATATATATATATATATATATATATATATATGTTTTGTACAAATACATAAATGTATATTTGACTGATATACTTTATTCACATGATTGTTTATATTATATGCACATTGTATATAATTTATACACATATATTTTATGGATATAGAGTTAATTAGATAAGATGTGGGAAGAACCAAAATGGCTGCTTATATGATTATCTATATATGTATAATATACAGAGTGCAGACGTATATATGAACGGATATTTATTTATTAGATGTGGATATACATAAATTTAAATTAGTTAATAATAAATAAATAAATATGAATCTTCTGGACACAAATTATTGCTTATGTGTAAATTTACATATACATAAATTTTATGTGGTTTGGGCACACATATTTAAATGGAAAAGTTAATTTATAAAAGCTTATATTATATATATATATATATAAATTATTCGATATACAATTTGTTATTGTAGGATCGATCTTTTGTCTTAATCAAACATAATGGTAATACTAAATTCTTACAAGTTTTTTATTAATCTCACACTCCTTATAAACTACTGCACACAGAATAAGATTAGGTAAGCCGAGAATGGAGGATTACTAAAATATAATTTAAACGAAAATGTTGTTAATCCTTCTACGTTCAGAACATATTAAATAAATCGAGAATCACGATAGGCGGTCATGTCAATCCATATGGTTTCTGTATATATTCCTAAATGCAATTTAGATTAGGTACGTATGTGTGTATGGTTGTTGTAGTGGGGGTGTTGTTATTTACGTGGATTCATGTGATAATATGAGAAAAGGTATTCAGATCGGATTTTAGAGCAGACAAAAAACAATACTTTAGGAAGTACAAGAAAAATATAAAGAGATCTGTCTTGAATGCGGATATCACATTTTCCACAAGCTGCTTATTTGCGTGTGTATGGTGTTAACCCTGAAGATGGGACCGGAAATGAAATCCAGAAAACTTCGAAAAAAATCGGAAAAGATTGGTTGACGAACAATTTCTGAAAAACTAATTTTAAACGGCTTTAGAGTGACAGGACAAAGGGGAATCCATCAGTCAAGTGTAAACACAATATGTGCATCTGAAAATGTAAAGGAGTCAAGATTTTACCGACCTACGAGTTCTATCAATTATCCTGCAACATCAAGTTGCGCATTAAAATATAAAAATGTCCGTCAAAATGTCAATATGAAAATTTGCAATTAACAAATGGAATAGTATTAGCGTTACCGACAGATAATACTGATTTCAGGCGTAACTTTGTTTAACAAAGAATTCACAAATGTCAAATTTTCTGTGGTATTTAAAAACATTACGATATATTAGAATATCTAAATATAATTTAAGGCAGAAAATATACAGCTATTCCACATACAGAATTGTTAGCTTTCGCAAAGCCTGTAATGAGAATGTAAATAACTTTAACATGCCAATAGTTAGAATTTCTGTCGTGTATACTTTTAAATATTATTTCACAAGCTAGGCTAATATCGTTATTTGATGAATAATTAAACAATATGTGATTTGGCTGAGAATGTGTTTGTGAAAGTTTCGTGGTGATTGAGAAATGAAGCTAACTTTGATGCAGTATTTTACGCCGAAAAATTAGCAGTGACGACGTCATCTGAATTAACATAGTTTATGTCAATGCAAAACAAATCTATGATAACGGTCATTAGTAAGGCATCCGAGAGCAAAAATCCGCATTCAGATAATTTTGACGACACTTTGAGTTTCTCATAATATGCGCTTTGGCGCAGAATTCATTAATTGCTAATATATATATATATATATAGGAGTATATATATATATATATATATATATATATATATATATATATATATATATATATATGGATCTCTCAAAAGGTCTAGCCTCCGATAGATTATAAAACATTTAGTTTAAATTAAACGAACATTGGTTGCGCGGGTGGTGATAACAATTATTATAATCAAAGTTTCGATCTTGATACAAACACCTGACCCATTAATTACTTACATATGTCAGTATAAACTAAGAATTGTATAGTGTAGAAAAGGCAATTCATCCAGTAGACCGGTTTCGTCCTTATTGGGAACTCATCATGTACTGGCCAGAATTTGGCGCGGACAGGACTCAAAACTGGGCACGTCTGCTTCGGAATCTGGTGATCTAACAACTGAGCCATCCTGCCGCATTTAGTTTAAATCACATGAAATATTTTTCCGTGGAATGTCTGTGGCCTAATCACAATAAGGCGTATTACTGCGACTATGTGATACGTATATAGGCAATACAATTTAACAATAATTGTTTGCGCGGGTGGTGGTAACAATTCTTTAAATCAAGTTTGCGAGCTTGAAGTAAACACTAATCCCATTTTATTTAAACAGTCGTCGAACAACATAACGGCGGTAGTTCTGTTATGTTGTTCGACGACTGGTTATGTAATTCGTTTTTGGTAATATCATATAATTGATTATAATATTAGGGAAAATGCCTCCACTTCTTAAAATTTCTCAATTTCGGTTCAATTATGACTCTGTTTGAATATTTTTTTCGAGGCTCTTTGACGTGTGCCATTAAAAATCTAAAGTAATTTGTCATAATGTGGAGTCGATGCTTTATTTGTGACGACTTTGCCGTGTGTTTTTCAATCGCTTCTTTTTACTTATATTTTGTCCGGCTGCATATTGTATAACAGGAAAGTTCCTAAACCTTGACATTGTACTCGAATGATCGCGAATCTAGCAAACCAACAAAATATTCTTGTTTACCGGCCAACACAGCCATGAATTGGACCGGCTGCCACAAACAATCCAATCTGAGTTCCCAATAAGGACGAAACTGGTCTACTGGAGATGGCAAACTTGTTTAAAAATGAATTGCTATCACCGCCCGCGCAACCAATTTTGGTTTTTTAATATACGTAGTCGAATGATGTCTGGGTTAGCGCGAAATTTGATAACTGATATCGATCAAAGCCAGTGTGTTTGGATTTCGTGGAATAACAGTTGTTTAGAAATAGTTGTAATTGTTATTTTGACGCAAATTAACATAACTTAAAATTTATTATATTGATACCATGTTCCTATTCGTCATTTTGAAACCAATTTTATTAATGCACTATTCAGCCTGGACATATGCTATATAGGTTGGCTGTCAATTTCAATTGTCGAAACTATAAGCAAATTTAACTTTATTAATACTTGAATACAGATTCATATACGAGAATGCACCATCCAACTATTACACATTTTTTCGAATATCTAGTGGGTATATGACGTAACACCGGCTTCTACTGATGAGTCACCAGTTAGCACAAAATTAATGTGCTCTTGAGAGTATATCTTTCGTTCATGGTCTCTTTGGTTTGCCTTTGTTGCCCTATTGTAACTAATTTATTACTAGGTACGAAATACATTATACTCCATTTATGAACTGTGTGTCGCTGCCTTTGCGTTACTCGCTTCTCGTTTGTTTTTTTCAATATATGTATTTAATCCAACTTGAGCTCTAATTAAATACTGTTTTTTGCGAAGAACTAATATATATGCAAGTATGTATTAGGTTTTGCGAACCTAGTAACAAATTAGTTCAGTTGTGACCAGAAGGATAAACCAAAGGCAGCATGAACGGAAAGTATAATCTCATGCACATTCGTTTCGTGCTTACTGGCGACTCATCAGTAGGAGCCGGTATTACGCCCTTTAACCACTATATATTTGGTAGAAGAATGTGGAATAATAGGACGGTACAATCTCCTAGACGAATGTGTAAACCTGTAATAGTCTAGGAGATTTGTACCGTCCTATTATTCGACATTGTTCACCCAAATATATAGTGGTTAAAGGGAGTAATGCCGGCTCCTACCGATGAGTCACCAGTAATCACGAAACGAATGTGCATGAGATTATACTTTCCGTTCATGCTGCCTTTGATTCATCCTTCTGGTCACAACTGAACTAATTTGTTACTAGGTTCGCAAAACCTAATACATACTTGAGCTCTAATTGTCTTCAAAAATTGAATATATAAAGTATCAGCTAATATTGTCTTTTTGAACTATAGCGAAATGACTATGACCTTTATTAACCGTTTTGCATATAGCAACTTTATGAAAATGTTATACTTCGACACACGAGTTATTTTACAATACAAATTATAAAGGCAAAATTCGGCTGAACTAACATTTATATATAAAATTAGTTTATACACTTATTTTTCGAATTCAACTTGTGTCAAGAAAACGATTTTAGCATAAAATTATTAACGAGATACTTTAGAATTCTTAACAAAATATTTCGACGGTCGCTAACCTATTGTGCTGTTTGTGTCAATGTGGTTTTATTGATTTCCTCGAACGATGAGCGTCAAATTCTCTTTCGACTGCATTTCCCGCAACGATTTTCAGCTTCCTATGAGTTAGTTATGGAACAGTGAATCATAAGTTGGCTCATATTTCACAATAATTATAGTCTTGATTCACCGTGAAAAAAAAAGATGTGGAAAAAGAGGATTGGTTAAAGATCACTGTAGAAGATAACTCACTAACAGAACTACTCAATGTAATTTTCTACAATTTAAAATGTCACAGAAGCCATATTTTGTACAAACCGTGCTAATCTATTCATTTGATCCAAATTTAGCTCGAATGTTCAACGGAAAACTTACTGAACTACTATATAGGATACAGTATTTTTTTATTTAAATCAGAAAAAAAATTTCACCAAATTTTTCAACATTCCAATAAGGCTTATATTTTCTCTAATTGTTAACCGTTGAATCGTGAGGATTTACCAAAAACTTATGAATTGAATCTAGATTGAGGTAATTCTGTAAATTTTCGATCAATAGATTTTATGCTAAAATTTTGAATAAATTACTAAAAAAAACGTCATTTACACGAAAAAGCTTTATATTTATTTATTTGATTGAGTAATATTAATTAATTTCAAAAATATTAATGCTTAAAAATAAAATCGCTTTATTTTGTTTTAAATATCTATTTTTTGTTTTGCAAAAATTCCTAAACACAAAATTGCAAGCATCACGTGGTAATTGAAAACACGAAGATTTTAATAAATAAAACAATCCATTGTTTTGAAGCTAATCATTACAGGTGATCTGAATAAATTGATTTATGACCCCATGGAGAGAATTAAAAAAGTGATTCTCCAAAGAAAGAGCGATGATGGAAAGCAAACTCGAAGCTCTAGAAATGCCACTAATTAATAGCTATAATCCGAATGTCCAGATTGATACTCAGCTACCGTATAATATACGGATTCACCTCAAGAAAGCCAAATGCCTTCATAACAGCATTAAAAGTTATCGAGTCAACTTCTTTTGAGATATCAAAAAACAATTAATAAATCCAATTTTTCCACATTTATTTCTATACCATTATTAAACAGATACAAAATATATTCATTACGGTCGCGCAAACTCTTGTAAATCCACGTTGACTATTATTAAAGACCAGAATTTAAATTTATGTTATGCGCAAAGTAAAGGTTCATGTCGTAGGAAGCAGCTTCAATTTTGATATTTCGGGCTGTCGTTCCGCGTCTCGACCCCACAGGTGGCTAATCACGTTGTTAAAAATGAATCAGTGTTGAAAACTTGCACACGATGATAACACAGCCAGCGCTGGCTTAGCCTTCAAAATAAACACTAGTTCAGTATTTCAGCAGTTATGTTACTAGCATAAGTGTGAAACCTCGAATTGAAAACTTCTGCTTAAAAATGCAATTTCAAGTCTGCGCCAAAATTAAAATTTAATTAAGCCGTAGTGCCAACTAGTTTGCAATGGTTATTTTACATAATCACCTATATTAATTCAATCAAGTTCGCAACCTTGTAGGTGTCATCACTGCCCGCGCAACCAATGCCCATTTAATCGCACATATTATTAGGTCAATAATTACATGAATACGAAGTTATGTTCGGTAGTTTATGCCTCACGAGTCATGGTTGGTAAAACTCTAGCACAAAATATATATTCACTAATTATATGATTGCCTAGGTATCCAGATTTATTTGTATGCGAATCACAAACTAATATATGTTATAAAACACGGTTCTAACAAAGTTTATATATATATATATATATATATATATATATATATATATATAAAAATTTCCATTGACTTCAGATATTACACAGTATATTTCTAATTAGAATTATATATATATATATAGAATTATATATATATATATATATCGATAGCAAAATTTATTCCAGTTTGCTTATTGAAGTCCTTCAAAAAATGGATCAAAGACAGTAAACAATTAAAAAGATTGTAAACTTTAATTAGTGAGTAAAAAATAAAGATTAAAGAGTTTGAGAAAGAAAGCTTTAATCCCTATATTTTACCACACCGCATCAAGTGTTAGCTATTTCTATTCATTCAGGTTTATCAAAAACAAAACTATGAACACAGAAATTGAATTTCGCGCCACTTAAAATAATTGATATTGTCATTTGCTTTTTATTCAATCTAACAACAATCCAATTTCTCCAAAAAAATCGCGATACTGAATCGCAACCATTGACTACTGAAGTTTAATTGATTCATCAACATTTTATAAGAAAACCAAGAACGTATTTCAACATATATACCATTATGCACAAACACACACAAAAACATATATATATATATATATATATATATATATATATATATATATATATATATATATATATATACTTTAGGGAATGTGATTTTTAAGAGAATTCATAATGCCATTCCAATGTGTAGGGATTGAAAAACTTTTTCATCAGTTACAATAATTTAATGAAAGTTACGTTTACCCTTGAACATGAGAATGGTTCAATGAATAAAATTATAGATTTAACTTTCAATCAGTTTATTTATTTATTTATTCATAAATTTATTTACTGTAATAGTCTTCAAGAGGGCCTTGATAAATAATAGTTAAGTGAAAGCGTTTATGATGCACAGAAATGAATTTGTGCGTTATAATAAAAAATAGATTTAGAAATATTAAAAAGTAGACATAATTGATAAAGCATTTATTTTTTAATTCTGATAAAAACAAATTAACGCTGCATTAATATTCTGAGCATAATAATGTTAGAAAGTTAAATCCAAGTTAGTTTAGAACTGCGTCTTTATTGGTGTGCTACAAAACTGGTCAAAGTTCGCAATAAATTCTGTTCCAAAGAATTACACCTTTCAGTCAAGGTGTATAACCTATTTGGTCTGCTAACGTGGTGTGTAAATGACTAATGGGGTTGGAATTCAATGATAAATTCTATAATTAGACTAAAAGTTCACCTCCAGTTTGATTAGTAAACATTGTTAATTTAATCACTGTTAACAGAAGATAATTTAATTATTCTTAAATATTGAAACGGCAGTTGACGAAGTGACGAATAAAGTCGATACAGGTAGCAAGAACCACAACTAGCCAACCAAAACGTACAAGGTCTAATCTTGGCTGTTTGATATTTTTGTACGTCATTTCCAGTACCGTCTTCAGAAATCTGGCAATCTGCATCTCCTTCATTCTGTACTGATTCAATTTGCTTGAGGACGGTCTCGTCGTAGTTTTCTCGACCACACACGAAAGAAAATCGTGCGTACGTTAAATATTATATTCGCAACGCGCAACCAAGAACAACAAATTTCAAGGCCTACAAGAGACTAACTGCTGGGCTGAAGCAGGTGTGAGGAAAATTAAAATAGAATTTACATCTGTTTAGTATACTCATTTTGTTTTTATTCAATAAATAGTGATTCATAATTTAGAAAAATAATTTTGTATAATCATGTATACGTATACATTTTTGTATGATCGTTTGTACGAAATATGGATTTTCCAGTGGTCGAAGATTTATCTAAGATATGCGTTTATGTGCTACACTATAAATATCACAATTTACGATATCATGCAAACTGTTTGTAATTTGTAAACAGTTACTCGAAAGTAAAGCGTTGGTATTGATCAGCGCTGTTTTACATTTTTTACGGATAGTACATATTTTAAAAATCTGCTGAAACTCCTATCGTACTGTAGGTAATTGGCGACGAAGTTAATGAGAATTGAAAGGCAACATGACATGACAGCAATTCTTACTATTTTTAAATGTGTTGAAAACTCATTTTTATGCGCCGTTGGGCAGACTTAGACAAGATTAATGTCAATTCATTTCTACGTATTAGCTGACATGCCATTACCTCCGAATGTTTTATGATAATGTATTTGGCTTTAGACGAAAGTTGTTAATGGCGAAAGGCAAAGTGAAACAAAAATATGAATGAAAACAGAAAAGCCAATTTTGTCGGTTCGATTGAGCGGGTGTTTTGTCACGTTTAACGTGACCGGGAATAATGTTTATTAACTTAAACATGCAAAAACCAACTAGTACACGCTTTTTGCTACCGAATTTGCGTCCTATCTAAAGTATAACTGTGCTATAGTGGTAGGCGATTTTAATTCTTAAAGGTTTTACCTGGTTCTTTGCTAATTTTTATTGATTACACGCGTTCTAACCTCATTATTTTTTTATACGAAAATTTTAGGCAAGAACATTTTAATGTAAATTAAGGTTGCAAGATTGATGTTAACACCAATCCCATTAGAATACACTTGTCATTATAAACTAGGCATCGTATAGTGCAGAAAATGCAATTCATCCGGTGTTCGGTTTCGACTTTATTGGAAACTCTGCAAGTACTGTCCAGGATTTGCCCTGCCCGCGAAAAATTGTGGACAGTACTTGCAGAATTCCTAATATGAACAAAACCAGTCTACAGGTTGAATTGCCTTGTCTGCACAGTGCTTGTTTAATATTGAAAATTTAAAAATTAATGCAATAGGTGATTACATAAAGCTCGCAATCTAAATTTAAATAATTGTAATAACCGCCAACGCAATCAATGATCAGTTACTTAAATCAATACTTTTATATTGTTTCTTTAACTCTGTTCCTCCTTCATCTGTTGATGTCCCTGTCGAATACACACTCTATGTCTTTTAGTCAAATTTAAGTGTAAATCGTAAATCGAGTCATAGTTGAAATTGTCGTAAATTAAAATTCTCTTCATTTCAATTGTCTGCCAATTTTCAATTTAAAAAAATCAGTATGTAGGAAGCTCGCCATTCACGTGTTCTGATCGGTCTATATCGTAGATCGGAGACATTCCGAGATTGCTTGATTTATGAATTGTTGGCTCTGGAAACACAGCGGGTGGCACCTGCACAAAAGCCGCGAAAAGCAGTGACCACGACGAAAGGAATGACAGTCCGCAGGAGATACATGAAATCATGTACTGGGCACCAAACTTCACTGATGTGGACACAAGCATGGCCTACAATTATAAATCAACATTAAAACAAAATTTTATTTGATTCTTCACATCTGGAGGAAATCAGCATAAATTTTTTTTATTATATAGTATTAAAATTTTTTAATATGCGATTTAACCTTATGTTAAGCAATATGACATATGAACTATTGCCTAATACTCTTAAGCCAAAGCAGGAATTTGCTAATATGCTGAATATGTATAATGGTTTCTCTCCTTAGAGTTGGAAGTAAATTCGTGAAGTGAAATTAAGTGCGTGTGTGCCTCAACATGAGCTTTTCTCTCTTCCTGTCCTTTTTTATTCCATTTATGCATTTAATTCAACATTGACCTCCCTGATTTTACAAATTTAATTGTATAAATTATCGAAAACTGCAATCAACTTGTGCTCCGGCAAACCGAATGGCATTTCTTAACTGTATTTTATTTGCCTGATTCTCAATTAATGAATGCTTTAAACCATGACTTTTTTCGCACTTCAATTTACAAATAGTTAGGTTTTCAATTGGCGTGATTTAGCGCGTCAGTTGTATCTCTCTAACCTTGATTTACACGGATAAATCTTAAATTTTACAGAATTCTTAAAGCACATTTCATTATGACTTTGTATTGGAGAGTTCAATTAGGGCAACATTCTAATATAAATGCACAACAAGCCGATAAGTTTATAATCTAGTAAAACATTGAAATGCATTGGCCAAGTATGAAGATCTGCACGATTTAAAATAAATTTAGGCTACATAAAATAGCAGAAGTAGAAAAAAGATATAAATATAGGATCTATTAGTTCAGAATAGCGTTGGTAAATGTAATTGTCGGTGGACTCACTATGAGGGGTGACTAATAAACAGAGGGAAATTTGTTTATCTCGAACCCGCAAAATTAGGCTAAATAGTTGTTATACCAGCCCTGATTGCGTTGTTGTAGATTTGGCTACATTTATTTCTAGAACTGATATGAAATTTATATTAAAAAACGTGGCTGAGAAGCCTAAATTGTCATCTTTAGGCATTTTCCGCAGTAGCTGTGATTTTTACATTTATTTTTGACAATTTATTGATAATATTTCCTTCAAGTGGGTTCAGAGTGGAGTTGTCATATCTGATTGTCGCGTAAGGCATTGCACCTTCCATTTATCACGTAATACCAAATCAAATTTATCGTAAATACAAGGAGTGATGATATCCGCTTCGGATGAGAAACCAGTAAATCCTAAACGCACATGATATTGGGAAAATACGTTCTGTTCATGCTGTAATTGCCTTAAAATCTGTGTTTTATTTGAAACAATATTTGACTCTCATCGCACTGCCTATTGAATAAACGAACTTAGGCAATTTATAGAAAATCGAGATTGCATAAATATTAGAGTCTACGCAGCAAAGCAACGATTAGAGTATTTTTTTCATTCGCAGGTTTATAATTTTCATATTTTTGAATTAATCTAGTTTCGCAATATTTTTCATTTAAACAATATTTGGCATGGAATTATAGTTACAACGCCGTCAAATTGCAAAAAAATACACACAAATGAAGAAGCAACTCGTGAAGCACGATTTGCTTCATTAGATAAAGTTTGTGGCGGAGGTCTATTATATATGCAAGTATGTATTAGGTGTTGCGAACCTAGTAACGAATTAGTTCAGTTGTGACCAGAAGGATAAACCAAAGAAAACATGAACGGAAAGTATAATCTCGTGCACATTCGTTTCGCGGTTACTGGCGACTCATCAGAAGCAGCCGGTATTACGGCCTTTACGCACTATTTATTTGAAGGCGGAATGTTGGAAAATTCGGGCGGTAGAATCTCCTATACGAATGTGTAGACCTGCAGAATTAAAGTTTATTTCATATGTAGTCTACGACAATATGACTTCAAAGCCAACTCACTATACGTAATGCATATATCAAGCCTGTAAAGGGTACCAACACTATGATTGCCGAGTCGGTACATGGTACCAACTCAATGGATTTCAAGGTTTGCTTAAGTTAAATAAAATTGAGAGTTACAACTATTTCTGAACACATGTTGCTCATGTATATTCATATACTCTGGTCTTGATAGTGAATAAAGGGCGTAATAGCGGCTCCTACTGAAGAGTCGCCAGCAAGCAGGAAACGAATTTGCACATGAGATTAAATGTTCCGTTCATGCTGTCTTTGGTTTATCTTTCTGGTGAAATTTGAACTGTTTTGTTACTAGGAGCCGTATAATTTGTTAGACAAAGCTTTGTACAATTGTTCCAGCTTAAGAGATTATGTGCTATAGAAAACGTTAATGGGTTTAACATATTCCATATACTTATAACAAAATTAAATTCTGAATAAGTGAATGTTAAATAATAAAAATTAGCAGCCACGTTAAAATTGTTTAGACAGTATTTTGTATGGATGTTCCATATTTGAGCAAAAATGTATGTTTTAAAAGAGTAATTATGTCAAATTTAAATAATGAAATTTAACAGCCACAGTTAACTTTTTTGTGCTTAAATATGTTTCGTAGTACTAAGCTTATATTTATATCAATCAGTATAGGAAATATGAATTCGTTTATGAAATA
Source organism: Eudiplozoon nipponicum (assembly GCA_029291075.1). NCBI lineage: Eukaryota > Metazoa > Platyhelminthes > Monogenea > Mazocraeidea > Diplozoidae > Eudiplozoon > Eudiplozoon nipponicum. Next base: position 42,498 of record JAQBSW010003531.1, read on the forward strand.
ACCAAAAGTGTTTAAAATTAAAAAGGCAGGAAATGAAAAAAACTATAAATATGAGCAGCTACATAAAAATTGTTCCGGCAGTGCTATGTTAGGGTGTTTTCGTTTGATAACGATATTCATTTAATTATGAATACCTTAACTCTATAAATTTTTATAATTTAAGGTCTGGACATGAAAAAATGTAAATAAAAATATTAATTATCTTATTTGTTGTGGTCATGATCTTCTATTATGCTGTTTTTTATCCGTATTGCCTTCTTTCGATATTTGTGATGCTTTAAACTAATTAATCAGAGTTGTGAAAATTAATTCATTTGTGGCTAATGTCATATTTACATTAAAAAAGACGCAGCTATAAATTTAGACCGTATGTTTGCATCGGAGTAAAACAAACTGCAAAATCCACGCCAAAGGTGGAATAGTAACAGTTACTAATCACTACTTTAGGCAGCCGAGTAATGTTTACATAAAACGGTTGTTTGGATGCCGAAGTTGCATACATAACGTTAATCTAGTCACAGAACATGAAAGACAATAGAAGGTTATTAATAATGATTTCGAAGAATGAAGAATTCGCGTATCTCAAATGAAGTCTACTAACAGAAATAAATAGTGCTCATACAGAAATTTCCAGGAACATTTTCCCAATGAATTACATTCGAGATTAAATAGGATTCAGATAAGGTAGTTAATTTTTATTTATTCGAGGTAAAGTAGCGAATTTGATTCCTGATAAAGAAGAATGAATAATACTTTTATTTTAAAGGAAGTCTACTAGCAGAAATAAATCAATGGTACTCATAGAGAAATTTTGAGATGAAATTTCATTCAGATAAGGTAATTCTTTTTTATACATTCGAGGTAAATTAGCGAATTTGAAACCTGAAAAAGCATGAACTTGAAAGATTTTATTTAATAATTTCCATACCAATGATATTTAGCCTATTTTAATTGGATGCAGTTGAAATAACGAATTTCACATGATAATTAGTCATTATTAACGTTTCAAAACTTGCTGAGGTTATTTGATGCAATTCCAATGATTCTGCAATGCCGCGTTTTGCGTACACTGGTTGTAACTTTGCACCAACAGTTTCACAAAGATCCGATTGATCCCATATTTCCTTTCCATATCTGTTTTGTCTTCGATCAGGCTGGGCGTGTATTCGTCCCTTTCTTCTGAAGGCTTCAGCATCGTTCATACTAACAAACAGGAAATGCGGTTCTATCCAATCTTTGTTTACTGCCGGTGAAACTATTGGTCCAAAATTACAACCCACGTACGCGAAACGTCGCATTGGAGAATATGAAGCTGGCACTCCGTAAAAATCCAAAAAATATCTAATTCCAATGATTGTTTTGTTATAACATGTATGAGCGTCAGTGAAGTAGCTTTTTGTGGCAGTATTAGTAAAACAAGATAAATCTAATGGTGAAAAATTGCTCTGGTGGTAACAAACGTTGTATTAACAAAGTTTGTTACATTGCAAAGAAACGAATTTCATTTATTTCATGAAACATAGTGCGGTTTATAAGAAGACTACACAACCAGGTTCATGTACTGATGCGTTTTGCTGTTTATTCCTCTGCCTCAGGTCACGATGGTAAACTTATTAACGGATGTCAAATGGCAACTACTAAATAGAAACGTTCTAAAAAACTGTGCAGTTTCTTTCAGCTTCACTAGTCTCGCATAAAGTAAACTTTTTCGAAAAGTTGGATGCAAAATTTCTTCTGGGGTGTGCCATATTCCAAGAGGCTTGCGAGTCAAACCATGCCCTATTGTCTGAGAACTGGAAAGGTATTATTTTAAAGAGCTTGTTTAATTATCTTCTAGTCTCATGATTAAAAAATTAATATTATCCTTAATTTTATCAGCATCCGCCAATCATAAATTGCTTTCAGCATTCGTGAAATCAAAGATTGTTATCAGTCAACAAATTGAAAGACTTTTATCAGAATAAAAAGCGGTCAATGGTTGTATTCAATACCCGAGCATTCAAAGACAATTATTTACACACGCGCAATCAAGGATTGTTTTCAACACGCGCAAATTCAATGTTTCTGTTTGGCTTTGGCGCAATCAACGACTTTTACCAGCAAACGCACAATCAGTTATTGTTTTCATCACACGCACAATCAACGATCGTTATCATCAAACACGCAATCAACAATATTTATCCGTAGCTACACAATCAGTGATTATTATTATAAATGGCAACATTAAAGTTGATATTTAGCAACCGAAATTTTATTGATTGTTTCCGGCCGCCGCTTACTTAATGTTTTCTTTCAGCACCCGCGTTAACACTGATTACTTTCGGCAACTGTCAAATCAGTTAAAATTAATTGATTGCGCAGGAGATGGTGACAATTCCTTAAATCAAGTTTGCAAGCATCAAGTAAACACAACAACATAACAAAACTACCGCCAGCCGCAACGCACTGAAGCGTTTCGACCTTCCATGATCATCATCAGAATACGCCGCAAAACTGACAAGCGGAGATCATACCGCATTGCATATATATGGAAGGCAAAATTAGATATGCGGCTCACACCTCTAGTAGTCTCGTATATATTGCATTTGACTGGAAATGTCAGCCGCACATTTTCTATATAGTCACAAACATTAATTGTTTGCAGCTTTCACCACACAAAATATATAAAGGCAATACAATTAAACAATAATTGATTGCACGGGTGGAAGTAAAATTTCCTTAAATGACGTTTGCGACTAGCGGTAGTTTTGTTGTTGTTCGACGACTGATTTAATACACGGGGATTTGTGTTCATTTCAAGCTCGCAAACTTGATCTAACATATTGTTACCACCAACCGCGCAATCAATTATTGTTTAATTGTGTTTGCTTTATATATTTGTGTGTGGCGAAAGCTGCAAACCGTTGTTGTTCGTGACTGCATAATATTGTGCGATCGCATTTCCAGTCAAGTACAATGTGTGCGAGACTACTAGATGTGGGAGTCGCATATATAATTTCACTTTCCATATATATGCCATGCGGCTTCATCTTCGCTAGTCAGTTTGCCGTCTTAATCTGATGATGATCATGAAAGGTCGAAACGCGTTAGTCCGTGCTAGTTGCGGTAGTTTGGTTAATATAATGGGATTGCTGTTTACTTCAATCTCGCAAATTTGACTTAAAGTACTTATTACCGTTACTGACCAGGGTGCACAGTGTGAGTCGAGAAAATTTCATCAGCGGTGCAAGAAACTTGACTTGAAGTATTCTCGGGCGCAAATTACCACCTTCAGAATATTGAGAAGGCTGAGCGAGCACACAAAACGATGAAAAAAGTATTAAAATATTGGTGCCACGCGCACCGGGGTCCTAGTGAAACAAATCATATTTCGTTAAGCTGGCCATTGGACTTACAGTATCAACAAAATGAGGTTTTTCTGTGGCAATCATGCTCCATGGAGTGTAGATATGAAGACTTAGCGAACCCGTAACCCACGACCTTATGAACACTGTAACATAGCAGATAATAATGAGCGTCTACAAAAGCTAACTGAAACTGTTTCGTTACACATTAACACGACTATACACGACGATCTATACACATTCACCCACGGACCGGGGATTACTTCAAGGTAGACAAGATAGAGCCATGACGCTAAACTCTGTCAAAGATTTTATGTATTCGTCACCATGCCTGACGGACCTCAACCCGTATAACTTGATCGATTAACCAGGATGCCTCCTTTAAAGCCGAGAACGCTCAAATGACCAATTTTAGAGAAATTCTACGCAGAAGTGCAAGATTTATGATTATGTGAATTTTGTTAATGGTGTACTAAAAGGACGCCCTTTGCGTCTAAAAAACTGATTGAAAATTATGCGTGGTGTCTAGTAAAATGGTTTCTTGTGATAGTATATATATATATATATATATATATATATATATATATATATATATATATGCATTGAGTGTTGTACGTGGAATAGGGTGACCACGGTATTTCAATAAATTGATAGTTTCTAATTTCACCATTTTTTAAAATGTAAGAACAAAACAACGTACTCCATGGAATAACATTTATTAATAAATCTTATTTCTACCAGTATCTACAGCCATTGTTCTGGATTCGTTAGTATATTCGTTCATCCAATCCCACTGTACATGTGTTGTAACCAATCTCCTCTTCGTTATGCTGGCCTTTGCTTTGCGCAATTTAGACCACTGCTTTTGCGCAATTTAGACCACTCCTTTTGCGTAACGTCATTTGGTGTGTCATCGCTTTCATTGTAATTGCGTCCGTAATTGATGTATGTGTCGTATATTGCGAAGTGTTGGATATTTTAGAGGCATGTCGGTTATGTATTTGTTCCAGTCCAATTTAATTTCTTTTTGAATTATTTTCTGCACGTTTAAGCAGGGCTTTAGCTTAATAATTGCAATAGCTTCAAAAGCCAGAAGCATTTTCTCTGTTTTTGCCTTGTAGAGAACTGAAAAATTGTTACTACTAACAGCATGACCTGTGAGTAGTACATGTTCGCAAATTGCTGCACAAAAATCTGAAAAATTGTTACTTCTCACAGGTTAGTTAGCGGAATACTTCCTAATTATCAAGATAAATTTTCGATAATTTCATTCCGCCATTAAATTTTGCGCCATCAGAATTTTTCAAACAATTCCACTATCACTATTATCGTATAAATTAAAAAAAATATATATGGTTAAATGAAATGGGATTGGTGTTTACTTCAAGCTCGCAAACCTGATTTAAAGAATTTTTATCACTACACGCGCAACCATTTAATGTTTATGCAACTTATATACTTACCATAGACTGTTGTCCTGAGGCAAACATGACTCGGGACGTTAGTGAATAAGGAAACGAGTTTGACAATAACTTGTATTAACCGATGGTAAATTCAAGTAGTTTTACATTGCTATTTTAAAAATTCCAATAAAATGCAGGACAAGAAAATGTCAGGGCGGTTGATCACGCAAGATATTAATTTATGACGCAATATTCTGTGCACACACTGAACGCGAGAATTAAAATACCGTGCAGTGTTAAAAAATAGATGTAGGTAAGTTTCCTAAATACATGTCTGGAAATCATCTAATGCAACTTATTAATGGGTATAGAAAAAAAGTGTATTTCGAAATTTACACTCAATGCTAATAGTTGCCAAAACTTTTGCCAGTAGCAAACGTTAGTTTAATCAATTTACGTGAGTTTTTTGAAGAACGAAAATAATGAATCCAGTATAAAAGTATTTCTCCAAAGCATATCGAAATATTAGTTTGTATTAGTCCATTCAAGGAAATACATTTTGTTGACTGGAATATATGTACTGCTAAATTTGAATGTTATTGAGGATTTAATCCAAATTAAACCATTTCAAGTCAACACGCTTTAGCATTAAGCACAGAAATGCTGAGAACAATATTATGGATGCTATGTAAAAAATGCCGCATAGACAGAATAAGAATGCTGAACAAATATACTCATAAAGCAATGTCGCGAGTTGATAAGAAAAAATCTATAAACAATTAGAAGTACTACATTGATTTCCGGGACTAGAGAAGAAAATTTCACATTTTCAACGAAATTTGCGTATTTGAGCATTTTTACCTGTTGAAAGTTAACCAATTTTAAACTAATTTACTAAATAGCACAAATTAAATTTTATTTCAACGGTTTATAAATCACCGACTGCTTTGGTTCTCCGCCACAAATAATAACTGACTGTTACATATTTAATTGAATGGTGGCCTGATTACAGCGAAATTTGATGACGGATATCGATCAAGGCCAATGTGTATGGATTTCCTGGAGTAACACGTGATCAGAATAATTTTTAATGCTAAATATACATTGAAATCTATTATTTTGTTAACATGTACTTCTTCGAAATCTTAATGTTGATATTGGGTACTGACACAATAACAATAGCGTTTTTACCTCTTCAAGGCTCGATATATATATATATATATATATATATATATATATATATATATATATATATCATTCGATACGTTGTAATGGCATATGCTCAATTTAAAAGATGCTGTATTAAATGCAATAACCTGATCTGCATTAGTCAAAACGCAGATCAGGAACTATGCTCAATTTGATAGGAACAACAAGACGTTACTTACATTGTCCCAATTGCGTATTGCCGATTGAATTCCATCCGCCGACAGGCTAAAAGCCTCCATATCAAGTGTTATGTGCCAAATGACAATGGCCAAAAAATGAACTATTGCTAAAATGGAAAATAATTAGTTCAAATTTAAGCATAAATCTGGTTTGCCTGATATTTTATAAATTAATTTTTAAAAATTTGAAGAATGTTCCCTATCTGATAAACAAAACTCATTTAAATCACAATTGCAATCTTCATATACACACTAGTCTCATTAAATATGTAAATTTTTCGGTATGTACTGAGCAACTTATCTAAAACCCCATTTTCATCTTTATTAGGAACTCTGTGCGTACTGTCAAGAATTTGCCTTGGCAGGCGTACCCGAGTTCGGGCATTGTCCGCTGCAGATTTCGGACAGTACGTGAAGAGATCCCAATAAGGACGAAACTGGTCAACTGGATGTATTGTCTTTTCAACACTATACAATTCATTGTTTGTACCGACAAATTTATTTATATAATGTGGCTGGTGTTTTTTTCAAGATCGCAACTTTGAGTTAAATAGGATGTTTGTTTACCAAAATGGGATTTATATATATATATATATATATATATATATATATATATATATATATATATATATATAATAACAAATGTTTGACATTTGATTATTCTTGTATTGACGGATTGTGTTTTGAATAAGTGGTCAATTTACTGGAGTAACACGAGCTGAGGAATAGTTGCAATTCTTAATTTTGGTAAACTATTCCATAGGAGATTGTACCGTCCTATTATCCCACACTCTTCCCCAATATATATAGTGGTTAAAGGGCGTAATACCGGCTCCTACTGATGAGTCGCCAGTAAGCACGAACGAATGTGCATGAGATTACACTTTCCGTTCAAGCTGCCTTTGGTTTATCCTTCTGGTCACAACTGAACTAATTTGTTACTAGGTTCGCAATACCTAATACATACTTGCATATATATTAGCTCTTCGCAACAAACAGTATTTAACTGTAATATATTGAATTTAATGATGTCATGCTTATTGCGAAATGTGATAACTGATATCGATCAAGGCCAAAGTGTATGGATTTACTAGAGTAACAGGTGTACAGAAATTGTTGTAATTCTCAATTTCGGTGAACTATAGCATAAATTGATATCCATCAGGTTGGTACCATGTACCGACTCGGCAACCATAATTTAAGTACCATGTACCTTTTCGGTACTATTGTAGGGGTATTTTGCCGGGTAGCTATCTAGTTCGTGAAGTCTTACCCTTCCTACATAGAATTGGTAGCTGCTGTTGAGATCCGTGCTTATAATCAATCCCCGACCTTTTCCCGATGGGTGTTGTGAGAAGCTATGTCGAATGATCACATATGTATTGTACACAATGTTGCATGGAAAATTCATAGTTAGTCCAAAATTGACCGTGCTCTAGACGGCAACAAAACGAAATATTGTCAACAAAAATGAATGTCTTATACAAAAGTAATTATCAATTTACAGTTAAAAAAAACAGTCCATGCTCTAGACAACAGCAAAACGAAATATTTTCAACAAAATTGAATGTCTTATACACAAGTAATTATCAATTCACAGTTAAACAAAACAGTCTGTGCTCTAGACGGCAGCAAAACGATATACTAGTATGTATTAGGTGTCGCGAACCTAGTAACAAATTAGTTCAGTTGTGACCAGAAGGATAAACCAAAGGCAGCATGAAAGGAAAGTATAATCTCATGCACATTCGTTTCGTGCTTACTGGCGACTCATCAGTAGGAGCCGGTATTACGCCCTTTAACCACTATATATTTGGCAGAAGAATGTGGAATAATAGGACGGTACAATCTCCTAGACGAATGTGTAAACCTGCAATAGTGAAGCTAACATCCTATAAAGTCTACGAGAATGCGACTTCAACGCTAACTCACACTATATAATATATATACCGAGTCTGTAAAGGATACTAACACTATGGTTATTGTGTTAGTAACTGATACCTTTTTGAAATCGATGAGTACCGGATACTAACATTATGGTTTCCGAGTCGGTACCTGATACCAACCTGATGGATATAAATTTATGCTAAAGTTCACCCAAATTGAGAATTAGAACAATTTCCGAACACCTGTTACTCCAGTTAAACCATACACTCTGGCCTTCATCGATATCAGTTATCACATTTCTCGGTAAGCATGACATCATTCAATACAATATATTACAGTTAAATACTGTTTTTTGCGAAGATCTAATATATATGCAAGTATGTATTAGGTTTTGCGAACCTAGTAACAAATTAGTTCAGCTGTGACCAGAAGGATAAACCAAAGGCAGCATGAACGGAAAGTATAATCTCATGCACATTCGTTTCGTGCTTACTGGCGACTCATCAGTAGGAGCCGGTATTACGCCCTTTAACCACTATACATTTGGTAGAAGAATGTGGAATAATAGGACGGTACAATCTCCTAGACGAATGTGTAAACCTGTAATAGTGAAGCTAACATAATCTGAAGTCAACGACAATACGACTTCAATGCCACCTCACACTATATAATATATATACCGAGTCTGTAAAGGATACTAACACTATGGCTATTGTGTGAGTAACTGATACCCTTTTTGAAATCGATGAGTACCGGATACTAACACTATGGTTTCCGAGTCGGTACATGATAACAACCTGATGGATATAAATTTATGCTAAAGTTCACCCAAAATGAGAATTACAACAATTTCCGAACACCTGTTACTCCAGTTAAACCATACACTCTGGCCTTCATCGATATCAGTTATCACATTTCGCGGTAAGCATGACATCATTCAATTCATTATATTACAGTTAAATACTGTTTGTTGCGAAGAACTAATATATATGCAAGTATGTATTAGGTGTTGCGAACCTAGTAATAAATTAGTTCAGTTGTGACCAGAAGGATAAACCAAAGGCAGCATGAACGGAAAGTATAATCCCATGCACATTCGTATCGTGCTTACTGGCGACTCATCAGTAGGAGCCGGTATTACGCCCTTTAACCACTATATATTTGGTGGAAGAATGTGGAATAATAGGACGGTACAATCTCCTAGACGAATGTGTAAACCTGTAATAGTGAAGCTAACACAATCTAAAGTCAACGACAATGCGACTTCAATGCTAACTCACACTATATAATATATATACCGTGTCTTTAAAGGATAGTAACATTATGGCTATTGTGTGAGTAACTGATACCTTTTTTTGAAATCGATGAGTACCGGATACTAACACTATGGTTTCCGAGTCGGTACATGATACCAACCTGATGGATATGAATTTATGCTAAAGTTCACCCAAATTGAGAATTACAACAATTTCCGAACACCTGTTACTCCAGTTAAACCATACACTCTGGCCTTCATCGAAATCAGTTATCACATTTCGCGGTAAGCATGACATCATTCAATTCAATATATTACAGTTAACTTCTGCTTGTTGCGAAGAACTAATAAATATGCAAGTATGTATTAGGTGTTGCGAACCTAGTAAAAAATTAGTTCAGTTGACAGCTGATTTCATTTTGGAATTACTGTCACTGTTAACGATGGCAGTGATGCCGTTTGCGCAGCTGATTTTTCTTTTCCAGTTTGTTGCCAATCCGATGGAATGTTTTTGTTAAGATTGGTTTAATGCTTGTTCTCGCTTGCCTGGATGCTAGTAAAGTGTTTTTGGGTTGTGTAATCAGTAGCCAGTCGATTAAAATATCATGTTGGTGAAACATTTACATGTTCAGGCCGAGTTCATGGTGTTTAATATAACGAGTTTTGTATATGTATATTCATGTTTCGGGCTTTTATTTGTGCAAAACTGAGAAATTCGTCATATTGCCGCAAACGAGTCTCGAACCGGGGCACATTAACATCGGAGTCTGAGACTCAAAATAATTTCCCTAGGTGGCATAATATTTGTTGGGAGATTATTTAGAAATCCAGCTCTTAAGGCATGCCAATTAAGTTCCATGTGAAGTAAAAAAGTATGCTTGTGTATGGCATAAAATTTTGCGAAGTGTGCGGAGTGAGTGAAAACGTAAAAAGAGTCTCAGACTCCGACGCAAATGTGACCTGGTTTGAGACCCATATTTTGACAAATGTCGAACAGTATGTGAAAAGTTTACAGTAAAAAAGAATCCGATCTAGCGAATGAATTGCCTTTGCTACGTGATACAATTCTGAGTATAACTATATATATATATATATATATATATATATATATATATATATATCTTTATGTATATGAAATAATAATACGTGCAGTCTTACCTGCTAACCAAATAAAACTTCCACCGATTAACACAGTGTACTGGCCATGACGAGGATGGGGCTCTGTCTTCTGACAATTCATGACGATCAAACTGATGCTCATAATCATCATGACCAGGAGGCAAAGCGCATGTGCGGACGCCTGCATTGTTGGTGTTGCTAGTCGTAGATCTGGAACGATGAGAAACAAACATTAACTGGAAGAAAGTAGTTAAAAACGCATAATTCTATTAAATTTCATTAAAAGCTTATAATTCGTATAGGCTTAAATGTGGAATAATATTTGTAAATGCCAAAATCTCCAATGTTATCCTCATTTGCAATTGCGCGGAGCATTTAATTTTCTTGAACTGTTGGAACTGTGCGTATCCATACAACACACTTCCATAAATTGGCAAAACCCGTCAAAAACATATATTTCCTTAGCCCTGTGTAACGTGGTTACGTGGCTGGTATTAAGAATAATTGAATCCGGCTCAGAGACGGCTGACCGAACTCCCGCGCGGTTCCAGCCATCCCCTGGAATTGCATCGCTAGCCTGGCGAGCAGGTTGTGAGACTGGCTCTTTCAAACTGTGCCAAAGCCGTTACAATCGACATTTCATGACAAGGTGATGAAACATCAATTAACGGTGATACAGATCGACTGTATTTTCCGAAACAGTAGGCGTACCTGGATATAAGGCTATTTCTAACACACTACCAATAACGCTTTCAATGTTGATGCTAATTTGCTCAAGTAAATTAATACCACTACTACATGAACAACACTACTGCTGAAGTATGTAGGTATGTAAAATTGTTAAGTAATAAAAGGGAATGATACAGTGTTTAGGTAGGTAATATAGGTATCTACAGTAAATAGATGAGATTAAATAATAATTGATTGCGCAGATGGTGGTAACAATTCTTTAAATCAAGTTTGCGAGCTTGAATTACACACCAATCCCATTTTATTTAACCAGTCGTCGAACAACATAACAAAACTATGCACTGACGCGTTTCGACCTTCCTTGGTCATCATCAGAGTACGACGGCAAACTGACTAGCGAGGATCAAACCGCATTGTATATATATGTAAAGAAAAATTAGATATGCAGCTCTCACATCTAGTTGCCTTGCATAAATTGTACGTGACTGGATATATCGGCTGCACAATTTCTATGCAGTCACGAACATTAACTGTTTGTAGTTTTCGCCGCACACCTTTATGTAGAAAATATAATTAAACAATAATTGATCGCACGGATGATAGTAACAACTCTTCAAATCAAGTTTGAAGTAAACATCATTTCCATTGTATTTAACCAGTTGTCGAACAACATAACAAAACTACCGCCAGTCGAAACGTGTCAGTGCGTTGCTACTGGCGGTAGTTTTGTTGTTGTTCGACGACTGGTTAAATAGATGAGATTGTTAAATTGGGATAAATGGAAACACACAAAAATACAAGGATGGTGATTTTTATCAGAAATGTTATCGACGTTTTAAAAAAAAATTAATTACAGTAGAACAAAAAAAATCATATAGTGTTTCGGCTATTTACAATGTCTTATCATATTTCTCACATGCAAAGTTTTTACCTATATTAGGCGAAAAGGATTACAAGGCACATTGCCAACGTCTAAATGAAATTATGCTTTTAATTGCATCTTATAGTCCGGAATATACGGTAGTTGATTTCTAAATTTTTCTCCCAATTATTGCCTCCTGAAGATTAGCTGATAATAACCTAAAAACCGAGCGTATAAATAGATTAACAACGCTATAGAGACACTGGCAGTTCCACCAAATCTTCTCAAAAACTTCTACCGCATGAGGTAGCACCGACAGCATGACTCACTTGAAAATTTTCGGCTTCGTGCTTACTGAAATTGAAGTAATGAACCAGAGTGGTTTGCACAATTTTTCGAAGTCGGATTTTCAATGATAACAGGTTTTGATAGCTCGCAATAAACCAATCCATTTTGTGACACAAGAGATCCTAACTAAACAAAATCTCAGTCAATTAGTACAAATGAGATACCATAAACGGACTGTTATCACACAAACAAATAACCATTGATTGCGCTAGTGGTGGCAACATTTCTTTAAATCAAGTTTGCGTGGTTGAAGTAAGCACAAAACGCATTGTATTTAACCAGTCGTCGAGCAACATAGCAAACATTTACTTGATAGGAAATGTCGGCCCAACAATTTATATGCAGTCACGAAAATGAACTATATGCAACTTTTGCCACATGTGTATAAGTTATACAATTAAATTAGCAGTGATTTTTTCCATATATATGCATTGTGTCTCGATCCTCGCTTCCCATTTTGCCGTCGTACTCTAATAATTATCATGGAAGGTCAAAACCTTTCAGTACGTGTGACTGGCGGGAGTTCTGCTCTCTTGGTGGACTGGTTAAGTACAATATGATTGGTTTTCCCGAAATTTTGCAAAACGAGTTGGCGTTTAAACCGCTTTAATAATGCAATAAAACTTCATTCAAATCTGCAACATAATCTTAATAAAAAGCAGTAATTCTTCAAATTTAAACTTCTAAGTTATATTTGACATGGCTAGCAAATTTTAATGTAAATTATAAAAATCAAATTTTTAGAACATGATATAGCACTAATCTATTATATATATATATATATATATATATATATATATATATATATATATATATAATTAGTGTTATTTAAATCGAGCTCGCAACCTAGATTTAATTAATATCTAACGAATGTAATTTTAATGAATTAATGAGGAAATCTAGTTGGCTTACGATTTAGTAATACGTTAATATCTTTTAGTTTGTCGAACTCCAGTTTACAATTGACAACTGTTGACACAATTACTAATTTTAGTGATCTTTAACATTCATACAACTTAATTGACTGGTAAACTATGAAATGAGTCAGGTTGAAAACATTTATTTAGAAGGGATAAAATGCGGGACACAGTAAATTGAGGACAAAATTTATTGAATGCCATCCATTAAGTGAAAATTTATGATGAAAAAATCTATCATTATCTTCTCTAAGCAGTAGAGACTCTCGATTTCACGTGTATCCTGTTTGTTTAATTTCTTTTATTTTTGCATTATAGAGGGCGAACCTAGTAACACATCAGTTCAAATAGGACAAGAAGGATATGCTAGTGTCCATGGGATCAAGATTTAATATCACGTACACGTGTATTTCGTGTTCACTGGTGACTCATTAGTAGAATATGGCACAACGCACTACACCCACTATAAATTTGGTCGAGAAATTTAAAATATTTGGACGATGTATTTGCCTATACGTACGTGTATTCACACAATTTTATTGTTATTTCCAAATAGAGAGCTTTTCATTGCGTCTTCAAAGCGGAATTTCATTCACGCAAATCATCTCAGTTAAACAATATTTAGGTATGCCATATATCTATACAGCAGTGATGATGAAAACATAATAAACGAGTAGTGGGGCACATGGCAAATATTTTGTTTTTTTATGAATTACTAAATGTTGTAAATGTAATATCCTGTTTCATTTAAGTGTTAAAATGACATCTACCATACGAAAACCTACTTTAAATATATTGGTTATGTTGTCTCATCATTCAGCGAGAAGTAAATTTGAATTGATTAGAGGGATAATTACAATAATGACTGTAATTGGCCTTTTTTACAATTGGCTTATTTTAACTGTGTGAATGATTTAACTGATTGTGCACTTAGGGGAGAAATTAAAATGATCAGGATTAGACATAGTATAACAATGGAGAATGTTTTTATATACTAAGATACGGCATATAAGGTTAATGCAACTGTATTTAATCGTGCAGTAAAATCTACGCAAAGAACAATTTAATTTGTATAAGAATTAATCGATTTATCGTGATTTAAACGCGGTTATTCTGATTGATAAACAATCAATTAATGAGATATTTAGTTATTGTTTTTGGCGGAGAACTAGTATATATACAATTTTGTATTAGGTTTCGCGCAGCTAGTAACAAATTAGCTCAAATTTGACCAAAAGGATAAGCCAAATACAACATGAACAGAATGCGTAATCTTTGTTTTACTTATTACATCATAAGGAAAAAATAAATATTTGTTTCTATTTTAACTAAAATTTTACAATATACTCCATAACTATATATAAATCAAAATATCTTGACTCTACACTGGCTAAATGTGTTTTCGGTAAATTGATTGTAACCACTAAAAATGTAACTGAATTGCTACTTACAAAGTTTATTGTCTATGTTAGCTCTATATTCTGTAACACTCCCTTCGGAATGCTGTATTACATTACAAAAAGCGTTCAGATAAGCGACAGAAACATTTGGAGGTGGTGTTTCTTAGTAAATTCATTGTGCTTATATACCATATACATTGAAGGTAGAAAGTGATTGGTTAAAAGTCAGGTCTGATTCTGTTCTTATTGGCCTAGCGTCAGTCAATAAAAATTCGTATCGAACTTGAATTAAACTAAAAAAAATAGAGGAAAAATAATTTGTCTTGTTTCAATTCTTATTTTTAAACACTTTTAAACGCTAATTGCAGTAATATTTATTAGGCCAGCATGATAAATATTTTTCTGAAAAATCGCGATGCTCCAATAATGAATAACATAGAAAAAACCAACATCGCATCGATAATAATCAAATTTCTTTACCATCGTAAACTTAATAAAGTACAAAAATTCACGTGTTATGTTTGGTGTTTATAGGCAAATAAAAAGGCTAAAATCAAGGAGAAAAGCCCGAATAAGTATAGCATTATGAGATAAATTAATTGAGGAGCAAGAATGAGGTATTTGAGTGGTTACAAATTAGTGGCGCAATTAAATAATCTAAAGAAACGCGACAATTGTATGGTTTTTGATCGCCGATTCTTAAGTTTTTCCTGCATTTTTACCATTTTAAATGACGAAGCTAGTTCTATATGGCTCATTTACTGGGTAAAACTTGTTTGATGCATTGTATGCATATTAGAATAATGCAGTGTCAAAGAAAAATAAAATACTTGGCTATGAACTTAGCCAGCAGTATCCACATTTTAAGTTTAAAACTATGCCGAAGGAAGCTACTGTATGTGGGAAGAAACACTAAATATGCAAATTGGAATATATGCAAATGTGCATTAGGAGTTGCACAACTGGTAACACATTAGTTCAAATATAACCAAAAGGATAACTCAGTGGTTAGAGCACCAGATTCCTAAGCAGACGTGCCCAGGTTCGTATCCTGTCTGCGGCAAATTCTGGCCAGTACTTGATGAGTTCCCAATAAGGACGAAACCGGTCTACTGGATGAATTGCACTTTCTACACTATACAATTCTTAGTTTATACTGACATATGTAAGTAATTAATGGGTCAGGTGTTTATATCAAGACCGCAACCTTGATTATAATAATAAATTAAAGACAGCATGAACGGAACGGACAATCTCATTTGCACTTTCGTTTCGTGCTTATTGGCGACTCATAAGTAGGATCCAGTAGTGCGTCCTATATCCATTATATATTTGGCTAAGGAATGTGGGAAAATTGGATAGTACAATATTCTATACAAATGTTTAGGCCTGCAGTAGTAAAGCTAACACCATACAAATTCTTCGACAATACGACTTCAAAGCCAACTCATCAAGACTGTTAAGGATACCAACGCTACGGGCTGTCGAGTCAGTACCTTATACAAACAGTATGGTTGCCGACTCAGTACATGGTACAAACACAATGGATTTCACGTATGCCGAAGTTCACTAAAATTGAGCATTACTACTAAATATGAATACACGTTTCTCCAGAAATCCCATACACACTTGACTCGATCGGTATCATTTATCGAATTTCGCGGTAAGCATGACGTCATTTAATTAAGTATACAATAGTTAGTTACTGCTTGTAGCTGAGATCTTATATATATATGCAGTTATGTATACGGTGTTGCGCAAAATGTAACAAGTTAGTTCAAATATGACCAGAAGAATAAACCAAAGACAGCATGCTGAACGTAGACCTTAAGGTTCTAAGAATTATTCTTCGGCAAATATTGGCATCCGGATCAATTCGTGGAAATAAATATACGAAGTTTGCAACAATAAAAAAGGAAGAAAGCAGCAATTGCCACACAGTAGTGAACTTGCAACTAGAAAATTCCAATGAAAAATTATGAGCAACAAAAAGAAATTTCCTACAACGGCTAGAATAAACTTTAGCACACATACATCTATGTAAGAAGACAGAAAACATCACTTGTCTTCTTTAGCTCAAGAGCACATCGTTTTAAAATTTAACTTTTAGTGCAACTTCTATCATTTTCGCCCCAAGATAATCAAATTAATCAATTACAAAGTTCTTACGATAGCTTATTCGGAATTGGATGTCCCCTGCCGGTAAATAAGCCATTGATGAGCACTTTCTGATGCAAGGACAACATGCTGACAGCGAAATTCGATCTTTAGTCTTAGGCCAAAATATAAACGCAATTGATTATTTATGAAGATTATAAAATAAGGCAGCAAATGTATCGCATCCACAATTTCCAATTGGATTGGCACAAACAATTCAAATAACGCATCATCATCACGAACACAAAAATGTTAAAACCGATCATAGGCACAACCGAACTACAATATGAGTTGCAACGATTGTGCACCATATAAATACAAGTATAGTACCGTAAACGTCTTATTAATCGATTGCCAAACTACAGTGAAATATTTAAAAAAAACTGCGAAATTTTTACAAACTAGTCATTTTGAAAGACAAAAACAATTATATCAATTATTAATGGGGTGTAAATAGATGTTAATGGGCTAAATTTGACATTTTATGCAATTCAAAATTAATACTTTTTTCAAACAGTAAATTTCTGCTATGTGGTTGTCAAGATGTCAAGTCAAATTTTATTGCAATTTCATTCCTATATAAAGTCTCAACTGTGTCGCGAAAAAAAAATTATTTTTCTCACTAAGTTTGGAATACACACACAGTTTACATTTTTGACTTCATCTATTTATTTAGAAGTTTGTCATCCAGCTGAAACTTAATAATCTCTAACTCCGCAGTCAAAGTGTTCATTTTTGCAGACAATAATCTTACTAAGTTTTCCTATCCGTCAGAATTCATCCTTCTCTACTCAACCCAAATTCTTTATTTTTAATCAATTATATATAATAGTAGTAAAGCGCGTAAATTTAGTCAATAAATGAAAATATTTGACATTTTATCTTCAATTCTGCGGCTCAAAGGCTGCGTCCATAATTGTGCTGACTGCTTCATCTTAATTCGTGCTTTGATGTGAAGATTTTCTTTTGCATTCACGTCAGCCATAGATAGGACAATATGTACATATAAATATACCTTTTTAACGTCCATTTCCCTCGAATATTATGCAAGACAATTTTCAAGAAAGAGAAAAAATGTCAAAATAAAGTGTATGTTATTGTGCATAATGGCCGGGTATTTCGAGATTAATTAACCACACATTCCAATCTTTCATTTGTAGACATTCTTTGATTTCAATTGCTTAATTGAATGAGAAAGTGTCTGATTTTCAGGTCTTCTTTAAGCAGTCATAATATTAAAGGTGGTTAATAGCTTGTTGGGTTGTTAGTGCATTAGGATATGTGCCTAAAAGCCAGTAGGGCTCATTTTTATTGTATGAAAAAGTGATGATTGCGATCTGCTTAGTCTAGTATTGGTGGATCGCATTTTGGACAGGTTTTCGCCTAGCTTGTCAGTGCGTGTATAAAAGTTATTTTACACGTATTTTGTCTTACTTACAGCATTGGACACACGTTTTATTTTTGCCTGTCAAGTAACAACGCAGGTTGGTCGCATATCTTGTTTTGCAATTTATGTCGCTGTTAATTTTGACAGTGATGCTGGTTTCGCAGATTGTTTTACATTAGTTTGTTGCCCATCCGGTCGAACATCTGTTGAGGCTGATCCAACTAGTCGTCAGGTTTGTCAGGATAAATGAAAGTGTTTTTGGATTGGGGAATTCATGGCCAGTTGAGTAGAATATCATGTTGGTGCAAAGTTTTAATAATTATTGCGATTGCTTGATGTTTAGTATTAAGGGCTTCGTATACGTTTAACATTTTGCGGACTTTTCTTTCTCTAGAACTGCAAAATTCGGCAAACTGGCTGTATGCCCTGTTTCAAATATATGTTTAAATGTAGCTGATGTTCCTGACGGCAACAGGCTTTTGAAGGTCAATTTTAGCGGTAAATGTTGCTGGCTTCTATTATTTAATTGACTCTATCGTACGTAAAATATATCTTCTACCGCACATGCACAAAATTAAGCCGAGCATGTAGGAATTGTGAAAGTTGTTAATTGATCCGTGACATTCAGAACAGTGATTCCCTATGTGTTGAATGTGATGTTAACTTTTGCACGATGGAAATTCATCATGGTGATTCAATTTAACTGCCGTGCATTTATTGATGCTAATAATTCGCTTCTAAATGTTAATTTTCCTACATAACTCACCTAATTAGAGAGTGGGTATAGGACGTAATACCGGCTCCTACTGATGAGTCGCCAGTGAGAACGAAACAAATGTGCACATGAGATTATAACATTGTTCATGCTGACTTTGGTTCATCCTTTTGGTCCTGTTTGAAGAAATTTGCTACTATGTGCAGAACACCCAGTACAAATTTGCATATATTTTAGTTTTACGCAACAACCAGTATCTATGTGTTGTATAACAAAATTTTTGTTGGTAATATTTGTAGTAAGAGTCAAATATAGTCTGATGAAACGCTCCGTGTAGTAGTTCATTGATAAAATTTCTTCAGATTTCGGTAGCAACACAATTAATAGTCGAAATAAGTTTCCTTGAAATTTAAAGTGCAAAAGTTTTGCATATACTAAAATGAGGTCTTTGAATTTAATGGTGTCTGAGGCAAAATATTTTGAGCTCATTTTAAATTAGGTCATACAAGATAGACGTTGTTTTTCAAGTTGATGACGATTACGGAAGGTTGAAACGCGACAGGATGTTTAACTGACGTTAGTTTTGTTGTGTCGTTGGACTGATTAATTCCAATGAGATTTGTGTTTATTTCAAGCTCGCAAACTTGATTTAAAGAATTATCACCACACGCATAATCAAAGACGTTTTAATTTTATAATTCATATACATGTGATGAAAGCTGCAGAAAGTTTATGTTCGCGACGACATAGAAATTGCGCAGTTGAAGCTTCCAGTCATTTTTAATGAAGATGAGACTATTAGCGGTGCGAGCCGCATATCACATTTTGCTTTCCAGATATATGCAAAACAGTTTAACTCTCGTTATTCAGTTTGCCGTCGTACTCTGATGATGATCAAGGAAGGTCGAAACGCGTCCTTACATATGAATTTCCATGTTGTTCGACGACTGATTAAATACAATGGGATTGGTTTTTATGTCAAATTCGCAAACATGGTTTATTAAATTTTTATCACCTCCCGTGCAATCATTGTGTGCTTAATTTCCAGTTTAATGTGTGTAACGTTTAAATGTCAAGTAATGCCATTATATTTCCTTAGAGGTTTTCTCCTTCAGTTCATCTCAGCAAGCATACTTATGTTCATATTTCATAGTTCCAGTAATTATTTATTTTTAATTAAGGAACCCATTCAATCAACCCAATGCCTAATTAAAATGTATATTGTTTTGCTTTAAAACCACAACCAATCTTAGCATTCTATCAACATCTCCAAGTTTATAATAATTAATTTTGTGAATAAAAAGACATGCATTCGCTGATGGAATCGGTAAAGATACGCGTATTTTCTAACTTTATGTCAAAGAAATTTAGGGATGTCATAGATTAGACTGTCGGAAATTTAAGCATATCTTCTTGTGTTTCCTGCTTCATGAACCTTTACTTAGAAAGTCATCTAGCACTGAGGCCAATTCCTTATTATCTATCAATATAAAAAAGTATTAATGGCTTCACCTCGCTGTGTATTCCATTCACAGGACCTTTTTGTCAACATTGTCCTTGTTACATAGTTCCTACATCCTCCCAATTTATCAGTATCATGCACAATGGATATATATATATATATATATATATATATAGAGAGAGAGAGAGAGAGAGAGAGAGGTAGACGTCTTTAGAACCGCCACAAATCAGTTCATCGTCTTATTATCGACTCGTCCTAATAGTTTGTCTACTATACTGCGAGGCCACACCCGTCCACCAAATTTGGTTAGAACGAATGTCCCAATCCCAATTTACAAAAAAATCCGGTCGCGGCTTTTCGAATGAGATTTAAAGAATGATAATGTGTAAATACTGTCAACTCATATGGCCTCATCAGGTACTGCTTCACAAATTAATTTAATAAGCA
The DNA here is from genome assembly GCA_029291075.1 of Eudiplozoon nipponicum. Classification (NCBI taxonomy): domain Eukaryota; kingdom Metazoa; phylum Platyhelminthes; class Monogenea; order Mazocraeidea; family Diplozoidae; genus Eudiplozoon; species Eudiplozoon nipponicum. The sequence goes on from JAQBSW010003531.1 coordinate 63,279, forward strand.
ATGTATAAAAACAATTAAAATTTTAACATTTAAGTCAAAAGTACACACGATCTTTAAAAAGAGTTACTACTCGACTCGTTCGATGCCCGTCTATTTTACTAAATATACAGGATTCACTTAAACAAAGGTGCAAACACACACACGCTCACCATATCCCAGTAGTACAAAGTTTTAACGGTAAATTTTAATTAAAGTTAATACCGCTTATACCTCTGGCAGTCAATTTCAAGCAAAATGCCATATTACCGCAGGAGCTTCCGGAAACTGGAAGGGAATCATTACATTTTACGTTCAAACAATAACTCACAAAAATATGAACATAGCGAAAGCTACATAACTGTAGGCGTTTAAACGAAGCTGATAAATTTTAAATTTAAATAGTCAAACTGTCTGTCACTTCGATATCTAGCCTTCTGAGTTACTTTACAATGATTTACCCGGACAGTAGCTCTGTATAGCTACGCTACACACTATAGCTTATCTTGCAGGTAAATTGCTTTATTCGATCTATGCTCGTGTATTAGTGCTCTCACCATTTATGTTATGCTCCATATTTCTATGTACTCCTAATAATGTCGCTAGTTCCAATTCGTAGATAATCTTGTTTTATCCCGGAGCTATTTGATTGGACATTGTAAAAATTTCAAATTGTGAAGAATGTATACCTGTTAAATTCATGTCAAATCCACGGTTAAGCATTTCTAATCAGTTTTTATTTAATTTCACTGGCAACGGCTTTACAATTCGTTTACTCTTGATGTTTCTTTCGTTGACAGTGGTTTAGTAAACCATAGATTAATCAATTTTTCCTCATGTTTGGTTCTAACTTTATTCAACGCATCGTTCCGAGCAGTATTTGTGGGATTTTTACTGCTATTAAAATCTTCCTTATTTATAAATTAAAACAAATAAGATCCTTTACTAGTTCATATTTACGGTTTCTAAAGCTTATTGTGGAAACGCATAGCCAATACTTAAGAGATATGCCTACAGTATTTAACACGTGAGGTATGTTATTCTAAGGTATTTACTTATTATATTCCTTAAAATACATACATTTATAAACGAAACACTTTTACTTGTCGTATAAGTTCTAGTTTACACGTTTTAAAATTGATGAAATACTGCCAAAAAAGATCTGAGATTTATTTGAAAGAAATATGCACAGGGAGATAATGGTTCATTTTGTTGAAACTTTATTTTACACTAAATAAATTATCAAACACTCACTCTGCATTCTTTTTTTAAAAATAATTGTTGATTTATATCAAATCGAGAGTAAATGAAATGAACGACACATCAGTTTAAAAATCATTAAGTACTTTATTTAATAGTAGTAGCAAAGGTAAGGTGACGCAGTTTGGCTTTTTTTAATGAATGAAACGGTGAGCCGACGCTCTTAAATTATTAAATGAGAGAGTTTAAATAGGCACGTAAATAAGAAATTCGTTTTTTAAGTTCATTGTAATGACGCAATTTAATTAAAATCTGTCGTTTTCCGTTTACTAAAAAGCTCTTATTACCATTAGATCGCAAGGGGTGAACTAATTTACAATCTTTGAATTTTCTCTCCACGTAATAATTTATTTTCTTATAATGTCCATAGATTACTACATTTTTCAAGTAAAACTTTTAAATTATTTATAATTTCGCCTCTACAATGTATATGGCTTTGTACCATGTTGAATGTATTTAATAAAAACTTTTATGAATATCTTCTGTCTTTTAACTTTTCTTAATTCAAAATAATTTTATTTGCTAATATTTAAATTAATTTGATTTAAGTTTTTTTCTATTGAGTTATAAAAACTTTTGCTAAAGTTAACACTTCACTGCTTGAGAAATTTCTTCATATCGAGATTGCAACCTTGATTAAAATTTATTGTTATGAACGCCCGCGCAACTAATGTTCGTTTAACTTGCAATAGGGCAACAAAATTCATGGAACCTTTTGCTTGCAATTGACCTCATTGATAATTTTGTTTGCAAACTTTTGTAAGTAAATTAGACTTTGATACTGGTGCCCATATAAAGAATGACGCTAGAAAAGCTCATTTTATGGTTGACTTTTTTCCCTGATAATTACTTAAACTGAGGAAGTGATTGGAGAAGCGAATTTCCTTAAAGACTGTATGAAATAACAGTCAATCAGCAAGGGAAAATGATAGATAAAATATATTTTTTATCACAAAGGACGCAGGATATGAGAAAAACTGAATTATGCTAGGCTTGGTGTTTTAAACATAAGAATGGTGATTTTTCGTAATTGATCTAATCAATGAATCCCAAATATTTATGGTCCTATTTTTAATAATATTTTTAAACTGTTATTCGTATTTATTACTGCTAAAGTGACTACCTTTCAATCAAATAACGATGTAATAGCGTATTTTGTTGTTAAGTAAGATAATATGGAGTTACCTGAACGGGGAGCGATTGAAACAACAAAAGTGTTAAAGTCTAGGATGATGCTGAAACCACGAAGAATGATACATTAATAGATATTTTATTTTATTCAATCTGCTTTTCTAAAGGAGTATATCGGATCAGAACAAACCTGTATTTTGGATCAAACTGTTAATTATGTGCTCGCCCCATTAAACATAATTTTATTAATATTTCCCAATTATTCGGGGCTAAGAGACACGCGCTTTTATGGCGCTATTTGTTTTCAATGGATTGGTTAACTTATATTATATTCAAACTCTTGTAAATGTATGTAAATGACTGCAAAACAATAAATATATAGGAAAAAAATGGTGTATGTGTATATTGTACAAGTCATCAATTGATTGGCCGGCGACAATAAATCTCCGAATGAAGTTTGCGTGCCGGAAATAATCCCCGATAAAATAAAGTTCAAGTAGATACACAGCATAATAAAACAACTGTCAATGGCACGTTTGCACGCGTTTCTAATTTAGATGGCCAGAGTCAGTGCTCAGCGGCAAATCGCCAATCAAAATCAAACCGCATACATACATACATGCATACATAAATACATGCATACATACATACATACATACATAAATTCATACATACATACATACATACATACATACATACATACATACATACATACATACATACATACATACATACATACATACATACATACATACATACATACATACATACATATATACATATACATACATACATACATACATACATACATACATACATACATACATATATACATACATACATACACATACATACATAAATCCATACAGACATACATACATACATACATACATACATACATACATACATACATACATACATACATATATACAACATGCATACATACATGTTTACAGACATGTAAACATATATACATACATACATACATACATACATACATAAATACATATATACAACATACATACATACATGTTTACAGACATGTAAACATATATACAAGCATGAATATATACATACATGCATACATACACACGTAAATACATAAAAATACACACACATACATACATACATACATGCATGCATATATACATATACAAATACATACATAAAAACACCCATACGCATACATTAATAGTCACCTGCATGCATGCATACATAACAACATACATACGCAAATGAATTAAAGCACACATACATACATATATACATTTTGACATACAAAAATATATACAATCAATCATACGTGCATACATATATACGTACATCATTCATACATACATGCATGCATATTTAAAAAACAGCGTGCATGCATGAATACAGGCCTAAATGCGTAAATGCATGCGTGCATATATAAATACATACACACACATTTAATCGTACATAAATACATAAATTCATACATACATTTTAAAAATACATACACTGAAAATGCAGACATAGATACATAGATGCATGCATGCATAAATAAATTTACCATTCAAAAATATATACATACATATATACATACATACATAAATACATACATACACAATATATATATATATATATATATATTTATATATATATATATATATATATATAATATATATATATATATATATATATATATATAGACATAAATACATACACACTTGCATACATGAATACATATTTACATACATACATAAATAGATGCATGTACACAGTGCAAACTAAATAATTTTTTTTGGCAAAGGTCATTGATTTCTAAGTTGGTGATAAAAATTATTATAGCCAACTTTGCGAGCTAGATATAGATACCAATTCAGATAAAAACATATTATTCTGTAATTAAACGAACATTGGTTGCGCGGGTGGTGATAACAATTATTATAATCAAGGTTGCGGTCTTGATATAAACACCTGACCCATTAATTACTTAAATATGTCAGTATAAACTAAGAATTGTATAGTGTAGAGCACCAGATTCCGAAGCAGACGTGCCCAGGTTCGTATCCTGTCCGCGGCAAATTCTGGCCAGTACTTGATGTGTTCCCAATAAGGACGAAACCGGTCTACTGGATGAATTGCCTTTTCTACACTATACAATCCTTAGTTTATACTGACATATGTAAGTAATTAATGGGTCAGGTGTTTATATCAAGACCGCAACCTTGATTATAATAATATTATTCTGTATTCACTAAGTATTATATAATGCAGCAAAGGCAATTCATCCTTGAGACGGGTTTCCCAGTACTGTCCAGAATATTGCCGCTGGCAGGGCTCAAACAGAAGAAAACTTTTACACGTTAATTAAAGGGTTCCCAACTTGGATGAAATCAGTCTACTGGAAACGAGTGTGCATGAGATTATACTTTCCGTTCATGCTGCCTTTGGTTTATCCTTGTGGTCACAACTGAACTAATTTGTTACTAGGTTCGCAAAACCTAATACACACTTGCATATATATTAGTTCTTCGCAACAAACAGTATTTAACTGTAATATAATGAATTGAATGATGTCATGCTTACTGCGAAATGTGATAACTGATATCGATGAAGACCAGAGTGTATGGTTTAACTGGAGTAACAGGTGTTCGGAAATTGTTGTAATTCTCAATTTGAGTGAACTTTAGCATAAATTTATATCCATCAGGTTGGTATCATGTACCGACTCGGTAACCATAGTGTTAGTATCCAGTAATCATCCATTTTAAAACGGTATCAGTTACCAACACAATAGCCATAGTGTTAGTATCCTATACAGACTCGGTATATATATTATATAGTGTGAGTTAGCATTGAAGTAGTATTGTTGTTGACTTCAGATTATGTTAGCTTCACTATTACAGGTTTACACATTCGTCTAGGAGATTGTACTGTCCTATTATTCCACATTCTTCTACCAAATATATAGTGGTTAAAGGGCGTAATACCGGCTCCTACTGATGAGTCGCCAGTGAACACGAAACGAATGTGCATGAGATTATACTTTCCGTTCATGCTGTCTTTGGTTTATCATTCTGGTCAGAAGTGAACTAATTTGTTACTAGGTTCGCTAAACCTAATACATACTTGCATATATATTAGTTCTTCGCAACAAACAGTATTTAACTGTCATATACTGGATGAATTGACTTTGATAGCTAATACAATGCTTAGTTTTTAGTGGCATATATATATAATAGGATTGGTGCTAAAACAGAGCTCGCTACCTTCATTTAATTAATTGTTAGCACTAATCGCGCAGTCAATGATTAGTTATCTATATAAATATTCAATTCAACACAATTTCTCTAAGGTAGCGTGATGTTTGTTTTATAATGTGAAATTAGGAGTGGCTGGTTAAACTTTATGTGTTAAGAAATGACTCATAAAACATATGCATAACTTAGTTTTTAATTAATAATTTTGTGTGGCGTACAGCAGGGTGGCATATATATATATATATATATATATATATATATATATATATATATATATATATATATATATATATATAATTTTTAAATCAAGTTTTGGGCTTGAAATAAACACCAATTCCATTCTATTTAATCAGTCATCGAACAACATAGCAAAATTTCCGCCTGTCACAGGCACTGACGTGGTTCAACTTGCATTATTATCATCAGAGTGCGATGGCAAATAGTATAGCGAGGATCGATCCGCATTGAATATATATGGAAATCAAATATAGATATGCGGCTCTCATATCTAGCAGTCTCGCATACATTTTGCTTGACTGGAAATGTCTTAAGCACAATTTCTATGCAGTCACGAATATATACTGATTGCAGTTTTCGCCACAATACAATTAAACATTAATTAATTGCGCGAGCGGTGGTAACAATTCGGTAAATCAAGTTCGCGAGCTTGAAGTAAACATCAATCCCATTTTATTTAACCAGTCTTCAAACAGCTTAGCAAAACTACCTCCAATCGCACGCACTGATGCGTTTCGACCTTCCATGATTATCATTATAGTACGACAGCAAGCTGACTAGAAAGGATCGATCCGCATTGCATATATATATGAAAAGTAATGTAAATATAATTGAATTTAGGTCCGCATCAAGCACAAATCTATTATTTAAATAATTGTATTAGTTTTAAAACATTACTTCAACGGATAAAAATTAACAGGAAGAACGAGAGCCCATCTTGATTCGCATGGGAATAATTAATTCTGCGCACCACACAATGCAGATAAAGTGGAAGCTAACCACCCTTTGTGCGTAGTTTCACCTGTACTGGCTAATACCCACCAGCAAAAGTAACTTGTCAAAATTTTGGTGTTATTTTTTTTAAATAGTTTCATTTTAAGCGGAGAAAACTATCATGATCACACACTAACCTAAAGCATGTAATCAGTAAGTGAATTAGAATTTATTGGATCAATTAAGGAATATTGTGAAATATCAGCTATACTTTGGTTTTGACAACTATTTCATAAAAAGTGTTGCAGACACGTTTACACGAAACACAAGAAAAATTGATTTCAAAAATTAAATAATAAAATTAATATCCAAATTAATTTCCAAATAGGAAAAGAGCTCATAATTAAAATGAATATCAAAAAAATATATATATAATATTTCGCTAATATAGTATTTGTCATGTTTAAAAAAACGATTAAATTAGATAGACTTAGAAGTCATTAATTGGACTCCGACTCATATTTTGGACAATTGAATATTATTAACAAGGACTAATACGAGTATTTTATAAAATGGCGAACATTCCGTTCAGACTAATTTAACTCATAATAAAGGCCACCAACAAATGACCTACGTACACGTCTCCATGCGAAGCAAAAACGTTTTCATTAAATAAAAGCTAGAATGTCAGAAAAAAACTTAATCCTTTAAATCAAGTTTGCGTGCTTGAAGTAAACATCAATCCCATTTTATTTAATCATTCCTCGAACAAAATAACAAAACTACCGCCAGTCGCAACGCATTGACACTTTCCGACCTTCCATGATCATCATCAGAGTACGACGGCAAACTGACTAGCGAAGATCAAACCGCATTGCATATATATGGAAAGCAAAATTAGATATGCGGTTCTTACCTCTAGTAGTCTTGCATACAACACACTACATGGGAAAGTGGTATTGAATTGAACGTTTATGTATTTAAACGATTTGGGATGGTTAGTTAGAACTCTTGGTCTAAATGAACGCCATATGAGCTCCACTTTAAAGAAAAAAGTCTAACAGAGTTATATTTATCAGTACATAAATGCAAATATTCTGTTGTGTGCGGCAGGGTGGCTCAGTGGTTAGAGCACCAGATTCCGAAGCAGACATACTCAGGTTTGAGCCCTGTCCGTGGTAAATTTTAGCCAGTACCGGATGAGCTCCTGTTATAGATGAAACCGGTCTACTGGATGAATTTCCCTGTCTACATTATACAATTCTTAGTGTATACTGATAAATGTAAGCAATTAATTGGTCAGGTTTTTATATCGAGATCACCGCCCGCAAAACCAATGTTCTTTTAATTATATAAATGGCATATATAACGTTTTATATCAAGCCTGGAGTACAATATATACGGAGATGGATCTTTACCAATTGGTCTCTGAAATCAGGAATAATAATTAATGGCATTCGTTGCTTGCATTAAACCAAAGTATAAATTTTATTTATAAAATTCATTATAGATATTCAAAATTATTGCGAAAAGTTGAGAAAATTTAGGTTAATATCATAAGAAATAATATACTTAAAACATCTTACTGACAACATCGCCAGATCCCGAGACACTATCAAGTGCGCGCTCCAGCATTTGACAATTGCCGCCCCCGTTCGGATTTGAGTCTGAAATTAAAATTTTAAAATCAAAGATTACTCTACAATTCCATTGTCGTTATAATCTGGAGTTGCAAGGGCATCTGCACAGTTATTCTTGTTCGTAAAAACAGTTCAGACCTATTCAAACAGCCGATCATAACTCTACCAATGAAATGTTGTCTTATGTTTCCGTTCGTTCTGCCAGATATTTCCCAGTTAGCACACACGCACACACGCACATCAATTTCTGATTCTATTTTCTTTTTATATACCCAAACGGGGTTTATAATTACTTTAATCAAGGTTGCGATCCTGATATAAATACCTGACCCATTGTGTACATAAATTTTTCAGTATAAACCAAGCATTGTACAGTGTGGAAAAGGCAATTAATCTAATAGAACTGTTTCGACCTTATTGGTAACTTATCATGTACTCTCCAAAGTTTTCAGCGGATAGGGCTCGAACATGGGCACGTCTGCTTCGGAATCTGTTGTTCTAACCACTGCGTTACCCTGCCGCAAACTGTATACAATTTTCAGTTATACACTAACTAGTGTTTCCTGGTTAGTCTTTCCATTATGTGGAGTCTATATGTCAACATTTAGGGTGGCTCAATGTTTAGACAGCAGATTCCAAAGCAGACGTGCCCAGGTTAGAGTCTTGTCCGCGACAAATTCTGTATGAGTTCCTAATAAGGACGAAACCGGTCTACTGGATGAATTACCTTTTTTAAACTATACAATGCTTGGTTTACACTGAAAAATGTATGTATATAATGTGTCATATGTTTAAAAGAAACATGTTGCGCGACAGTGAAAGGATCATTTACCTGATTTTCGGATTGCGTACCGAAATATTTGAATCCATTGTTTGGCATTGAAAAAGATTTCCGTACCTGGAAATCGAAATATTTGCAAAAATCATCATGATGACATTGGATTCAAATATTTCGGGTCATGTGCTTATATCAAGATTGCAAACTTGATTAAAGAAATTGTTATTACCTCCCGCACATTCACTGTTCATTTAAATATTTAGAAATGTGAAATAGTCTGCATGCAGTGTATGTGAAACTGCGGAAGCTTTTTCCTGCATTCTGACTTATAAAAGTATATATATTATTAATGCTTATCTCTTTTCTGTTCATTTAACATTTCCGCGATGGTCATTCATGTTTAGTGGATTTGCGTTTGTATTTCTTAAATAAAACGATTCATTTTCGTTTCTAAGTGACCGCCATTTCAGCATCAATGGTGGCTAAATAAGGACTAGAATGTCACTATGAATGTTACCAAACCGTTTAAACTATCCACTGAAAAGTTAGTTCCACCACAGCGCACATTGTTATATCACCGATCTCATATAAGCCAGGGGTCCCTAGTTTGAGTTCACTGTGGGTATTATTCTTTGTTTTGTCAAAATCTGGCAAAATAAAAATAATTTAGCATTTTCAACGGACAGTTCAAATGATGCTGATGCCTTCGAATCGACGGAAACAATTGGAACATAGCCATCGCGGAGACTGACACGGTGTGTACCAAGAGTTGAGGAACAATCTTATATGTTAGCTTCACTACTGCAAGTTTACACATTCGTCTGGGAGATTATAGCGTCCTATTATCCCACATTCCTCACCCAAATATATAATGATTAAATGGCGTAATACCGGCTCCTACTGATGAGTCACCACTAAGCACGAAACGAATGTGAATGAGATTATACTTACCGTACATGCTGTCTTTGGTTTATCCTTCTAGTCACGTCTGAACTAATTTGTTACTTGGTTCGCAACACCTAATACATACTTGCCTATATATTAGTTCTCCCCAACAAACAGTATTTAACTTTTTGAACAATCTTATCATTGCAAAACTACCAGTGCAATTCGACTAGGCACCAAATATAATCGAAGATATTTTGAATAATTATGTTGCTGGATTGAGAATGAGCAACAACGCGTTATCTAATACCAGTTTACTATTACCTTAAATCAACGTCAGTTAGGTGTTCTGACGTGACTTTGCATACTTTAAACGTCACCGGTGCACGACAATAAAACCGAGATAATTGGACAAGATAAAAATATGCATAGAAATACTTGAGGCTCCAAACTATAGTTGCTCCTTTTTATTAATAAATTAAAATCTTTCTTAATACGTCTCGATTGATATAGAAATTGTAATCAGGTATTTGAAACAAAAATACGCGCCAATCACTTTTATATTTCAAAAAGATGCTAAGCATGTTTAAATCTAAATAAAGATAAACTTTTGCAATTTGAATTAATTTTGCTACCAAAATTCAAATTATGAAAATTTATTTTTTTGTACTATAAGCGAAATTTAATTTTGATTAGAAGCCTTTCATGCTTTTGAATAGTCTAAGGCATGTCGGAATATTAAATTGTTGGTAAAATACTGAAGTTAAACTCGACAATAATTCTAGTTCCTTCGCTAGCCATGACTTCTTTATTACAAGTAATTATCCCAACTGATTAAAACGAAAAGATTCTTTTTTAAAAATTGAGTGTGCTATTTCGTGGCAAAAGTACATTTAATTTTGGTTATGCCAATACTTTCTCGTATTCCTATATTCAAGGTTGCGAACTTGATATAAACACCAATACATTTATCTACGTACATTTGTCCGGATAAAGTAATTAAAAATAAAAAGTCAGATTAAATAATTATAGTACTGTAGAAAACTTACAACCGCTTGCACATTGAGCCCAGAGGCTTCTCTCTCTAGAAAAATAGATTATGCTAGATGGTACAGCCGCTGAAATCGGGTCCGAAACCTGATATTTTATCCAATCGCCAAAGCTAATCGCGTATATGCCAAGAACCACTGCAACAATCAAACTAATAAATCCAAGCGACACTAAAAAAAGCCAGCTACCTCTAAGACAACGCATTTCCGTACGTCAGTCTGATGGAGCGCTGTGGACAAAAGCTTTGTCAGATTTGAACGGACCGTTTAGTTGTTTTTATTTCGGCCTTAAAATGCAATACTAACAAGTATGTAGAGCATAAATGTAAACGCAGGAATAATCTGCAAGAACAATTCTGTTCTGCTGAATTTCCTTAGATCCGAATCGCGCTGGTTTTTCTTCAAAAAGTCATAACTCCTACACGAACGTTTATTGGATTTAGACGAACTGTCAGACAGAATTTAGCGTTAAGTAACACCTATGGCTTCGCTACTGATAGCAGCTAAAACTGTGCTTATCTTCAAGCGTAAATTACAAATTAGACTTCAATAAAATATAACCAAATTTAGATCTTTCATACAAAAATTTTGTGTGAATCTATGCATGTGTGCTTGCATGAATTTTGATGTAGGTGTGTGTATGTGTGTGTGTGTGTTTGTTAATCTACCCTAATCTGGGGGTAATCCTGGGCTGCGCTGCTTGTCTGTGAATCTAAAAACTAGGCTCAGATTTTGCTCAAATGCAAACAAATATTTCGTCACAACCTCTATTAAGTCAGTGAAGCATAAAATATGCAGGCGAGAAAATACTGAACAAGAAAAATATAAATAAAATCTATTATGCGCAATAGAGCCAGCAGGTTTTTTAATATAATCGTATTATTGGTAGAATGGAATTAATCGCTTCCTGAAAAGCATTATCTCAACGTGACTACGCATTTAATTGTAGCGTTCAAGGACCAAAAATCGATAAATTAGTCCGATCAATAAGAAAAATAAAACATATCCACAAAATTGGCTTGAATATACGAATGAGTGTATGAATCATGATAAGAATAAATGAAAAATGAGATTGATTAATTTAATTATGCCATTATTATACGCAGGATTATTAGCGGTTTTTTTTATTGCGATGTTACCTGACTTTAGTAGTACTTTACATATCTTAATTTCTTGCATTGGCTATGTTTAGATATCAAACAAAAACAGAAAATTTTTTAAATTAATTAATTAAATAAATGTAAAGGTATCTTAAAACAGCCTTAATAATAATTTGTTCAGAAATTTCGAGAAGTTATGACAGAAATATAAAAATTCTTAATTGTTAAAATCTAAACTTTTATTGCGGGTCAAACCAGAGCTCATTTTTCACCAACAGTCATTTTATCAGAAATGGATTTTTTATTTAATTAAATTTGAAATACAATAGGCATTCTGGTAGACCACTTACTAACGTTGTACAATTTCCAGAGCAAATTGCAAGTAGTTTAAAAAGTAGTAGATAAACATGCAGATCTACATACAAAAACATAAACACACAAACAGTGTACAATGCTTAGTTTAAACTGACAAATGTATATAAATATATATAATGAGGTTGGTGCTTATATCATGTTCACAAACTTGATTTAAGTAGTTTTTATCACCGCCTGAGCATTTTGTGATCGTTTTAATTCCAATTTCTGTAAAGTCACAAATTTCTATGAATTATTGATCTGCAGAAATTATTTTCAAAACTAACAGCTTTGGCGTCTTGCAATTATTTTAAAAATCAAAGAAACCCCGTTTTTGTAAATAATATTTTGGAGGCAATATTTTGGTTTTTGCGAAATATTTTAGTCTGTCTCCAATTCTCTTCCATGTATATATATTCTAATCGCCAATTTCGTTCCATATGAAGTTCTAAAAAGTTAATTAATTTTATTCAAGCATATATATCAGCTTTCTAGATCAAAAGGTGCCTATTTATTTAATTGACGTACGGGAGAGATGCAATTCGTTTAATATAGAACAGCAGCTTCATAGCAGCAAATATACTTTATGGAAAAATCTTACCTCACTTCTGATGGGATTTTTGTGTTTCAAGAGAAAGAGTTGACAAAAAATTGCTAATCGACTAAGCTGAATTTAAAAAATGAAATTTATGCATAAACCAAACAAATAAAGATGCCTTTTGGGGACGTCTCCATGTGTTTCAATTTCGTGTCTGTGTGTGGATATATATCTCTGATATTGTATTTATCAAGAACGCGATTTTGATACAAAAACCAGCCCCATTGTATAAAACATGCATACGTACATTTGACATCATAAACCAAGCATCGTTTAATGCATAAATGGCAATTCATACAGTAGACCGGTTTCGTCTCTTTTGTGAACTCTTCACGTACCGTCCGGAATTATCCGCATTCGGGGCTCGAAACCCGTCGCATCTGCTTCAGATTCTATTGTTCTAACTAAAAAGCTACCCTACTGGACGTCACATACAATTTCCAGCTATATATAAACTAGATATTCTTGGATAGCCTCTCCATTAGTTGGAGCTAATTTGGCATCTATTTAGACCCAAAGTTCCAAATAACCATCCTCAATCTGTCACTGTGTAACAGACACCAGGCTACCTGATTAAGTGGTATTGAATTAAACATTGATGTGATTAAACTATCATAGATTGCGCGGTCACTATTAAAAATTAGTCAAGCCAATGTTGTGATCTTGATATAAACACCAGTCCAATTATATACATACATTTGTCAGTATAAACTAAGAATTGTATAATGTAGAAAAGTAAATTCTTGTACTGCCAATAATATCTAGCATACAGGGCTTGAGCCTGAGCACATCTGCTTTGGAGTCGGTTGCTCTAACTCCTGAACTATTCTGCTGCGCAACCAATTTTCATTCAATTTTACAAATATCAATGATAATATTTATGTCATCACGATAGCAATTTTTTTTATAATTCAATTTGCTATTCAGTATGCATAATGCAAATTTTCCGCATAAATAAAATATTTTATTTTGACCAAATTTGTCTCTAGCAAGTCAAATTGGATTTTTAATTCGTCCAAAAAATTTCGTTAATAAATATTTTGTTGAAAATTAATAACACGAAATCTGATAGAAATTTAATCAAAAATGTTTTCTAACTATAATGGAGAGCATGCTTTATAATTGATACTATACTTCAACCCGTCAAGTATTTCTAAATTAACAGGACTGTATCAGAAGTCTTCAGGAAGAAAGGCAGTTGGAAATATCGATGGTGTTCTCGTATTAGTCATGTCTTGATTTGTCAAAACCTTTATAAATAACTTTAATAAGATTATTGCATTTAACGCAAGAATTTTGTGTCCAGAGAAGGGTTTTGTGAAGTTTTACTGTTCTCTTTGATAATTAATAAACAATATTAATTTGGGATTAAATTTAAGTCTAAAGATGTGCTTCGAAATTATATACACAGTTCCGCCTTGATCGAAATGGCCTAATTACTTATTTGTGAGCCTTGCTTGCGGCAAATTCGAAACGGTAATAGAAAAATTCCCGAAAAGAATGAAATTGGTCTTCCGGATGAATTAATTATTCTACTTAGTGCAATGTTTATCTTATACTACCAATATATATATAAATATATATATATATATATATAAACACTGTCAGTATAGACTAAACATTTCACAATGTAGCAAAAGCAATTCATCGGGAAGACCAGTTTCGTCCTTGTTTGAAATCCTTCAAGTTCTTGATAAATATTACTTCAAACATGGTTCGAAATAACGCATTTGTTTTCTTTGGACCGCACTCTTATCAGTGTGAAAATCCTGCCGCATTCTTCGCATAATTTTCTGTCATAAACCAACTTACGTTATGGTTGGCCTGTGCTTTAAGTGGGACATATTTTGAATCTCTGAAGACCGGAATTTAAGATGTGAAATTTTAATTCAGTTATGACCAGAAGGATAAACCAAAGGCAGCACTACATATTTGGTAGAAGAATATATAGTGGTTAAAGGGCGTAATACCGGCTCCTACTGATGAGTCGCCAGTAAGCACGAAACGAATGTGCATGAGTTTATACTTTCCGTTCATGCTGCCTTTGGTTTATCCTTCTGGTCACAACTGAACTAATTTGTTACTAGGTTCGCAAAACCTAATACATACTTGCATATATATTAGCTATTCGCAACAAACAGTATTTAACTGTAATATATTGAATTGAATGATGTCATGCTTACCGCGAAATGTGATAACTGATATCGATGAGGGCCAGAGTGTATGGTTTAACTGGAGTAACAGGTGTTCGGAAATTGTTGTAATTCTCAATTTGTGTCAACTTTAGCATAAATTTATATCCATCAGGTTGGTATTATCTACCGACTCGGTAACCATAGTGTTAGTATCCGGTATTCATCTATTTCAATAAGGTATCAGTTACTAACACAATAGGCATAGTGTTAGTATCCTTAACAGACTCGGTACATATATTATATAGTGTGAGTTAGCATTCAAGTCGCATTGTCGTTGACTTTAGATTATGTTAGCTTCACTATTACAGGTTTACACATTCGTCTAGGAGATTGTATCGTTCTATTATTCCACATTCTTCTACCAAATATACAGTGGTTAAAGGGCGTAATACCGGCTCCTACTGATGAGTCGCCAGTAAGCACGAAACGAATGTGCATGAGATTATACTTTCCGTTCATGCTACCTTTGGTTTATCCTTCTGGTACAACTGAACTAATTTGTTACTAGGTTCCTTCATATTACATACGCATATATTAGCTGCTTCGCAACGAACAATTATTTAACTGTGAAATTTTAATGTTACTATTGACAGTATATATATATATATATATATATATATATATATATATATATATATATATATCATATTCCTCTGAGGAAATTCTTCAGAGTAGTCTGCGAGAACCATAAAGCTCTTAGTCTACGCCTCGAAAATTAAGAATTTCATGAAGCTCCATGATTAATAAGTTTTTAATTTGATTTATATTCATAGAATACTTTCTGTGAACAGAGATTAAGAGAAATTTGATCAAATACGATGAAATTACCTGATCTGCTTTTTGACTAACGCAGATCAGGTAGTTTCAATTAATCGAGGTTCGCAACAAAGAAGTTACTTCAAAAAATAAGATGACAGTTTCTCTCTAACTTACTTCTATATATCTAAGTCCTGGATGATTGTGCGTTCAACTCATCCCATCTGAAGTCTTTACTTATCATGAGGATCTCCGAACCAATAAAATGTTCACGGTTAAAAGGATGGATTATTTTTCTATTCTATTGCAAAGTTTAGCTTTTTCCGATGAGATAATATAATCAAATTCGGCAGCGATATTTTTATTATGAACTGACAGACATATCTGTTACGTAAAGCCCAAGTCTACGCAATATTGTTTTTTTGTTTGCCTCTTAATTGTTTTAATTGACTTGAGCTAATCAAAAACTATACGTGAGTGAGAATTAAAACCAAATATGCTGAAATATTTTTCGATTTTGTAAGTTTATTTACTTTTTTACCTATGCTATGCAGAAGCACATTTAGAATGATAAATCCAAATTGTCAAGAGAATTTTAAAATTCAAGTCAAACTGAGTCCAAATATCATGACAAAGATTGGAGGACAGAGTAGTTGAGAACAACTATGTCCACCTCTATATTTATCTGGGTATGGTTAACCGAATTATCTGTGCTTTTGTATATTACAAGTGTTCTATCTAACAATATATCATTTATAATATCACCAACAGGGTACGCCGTATTATTTGCTGAATCATATGTCTCTTATTAACTAATTACTCATTAGTAGTAGCAACAAACTGCAACATAAAATCACTAGATATTGGATCAAGCTACTCGGAACAATTTGGTGGTTCAATTTGCTTCACGTTGGTGTAAACAAGCCAAAGGTTGATCAACATCCAATATAGTCATATATAACGCGATAAAAAACGTATACGCTCTATACAATATATTTCGCCCATGCAAAAGATACTACCTACGAGATTTTATAGTTATTCTGAATTTCTGCAGAAATAAGAATACCGACCATTTTAAACACTTGTATCCGGCACCGTGTATCGCATTATCTTGGTAAATAAACAGAATTTGGCCACTCATCAGTAGGAGCAAGCTCTATGCCCAAAACCAATTAGATATGTAGGCAATACAATTAAACAATCGTTGATTGTGCGGGTGGTGCAAGCAATTATTTAAATCAAGTTTGCGAGCTTGAAGTAAACACCAATCCCCTTGTATTTAACCAGTCGTCGAACAACAATAGCAAAACTACCGCTATTCGCACACATTGACGCGTTTCGACCTTCCTTGTTCATCATCAGGTTACGACGGCAAACTGGCTAGCGAGGATCAAACCACTTTGCATATATATGGAAAGCAAAATTAAATATGCGGTTCTCACCTCTAGTAGTCTTGCATACATTGTACGTGACTGGAAATGTCGGCTGCACACGCACGTTAGCTGTTTGTAACTTTCGCCACGTACACATATATAGACAATATAATTAAACAATAATAGATTGCATGGGTGGTAGTAATAATACTTCAAATCAAGTTTGCGAGCTTGAAGTAGTCACCAATCCTATTGAATTTAACCATACATCGAACAAGATAACAAATAATAAAATAAACTTTATACAAGTTCTATAGCAATGTGATTTGAAGAACAACTCACTATTTATGTATAATAAATACGAAGCCTGTAAATTGTAACAGCATGTCTTTCAAAATACCGAGCTTGAACATGATACCAACACAATGGCTTTCAAGGCAAACCAAAAGTCATCTAAATTGTGAATTAAAAATGCTTCTGAATTCATTTCACTCCAGCAAATCCATAGGCTCTGGCCATTATCGACATCATTTATTACATTTCACAGCAATCACAGCATAATTTAATTGAAAGTATCCGAGTTCTATAATGTTTATATATATATATATATATATATATATATTATATATCATTTATATATGCATTTGTGAATTAGGTATTGCGTAACTAGTAACAAATTAAATCAACTGGGAACAGATGGATGCACCTATGTCAGCATGAATTAATGTTATAATCTTATGTAAACATACGGACCTTGATTACTGGGTACTCAACATTAGAACCCGGTTCTAAGCTCTATGTCCTCTACATATTTAGTCAAGGAACGTGGGTCATGTGGACGGTAAAATATCCCATACGAATGTGTGCTCAAGCAATTATGATATTAACTTAAAGAGAGTGTTAGACAATGCGACTTCATTAGCAGCTCACTGTATGTATTATTAACCAATAAATATAATTCTTCAAATCAAGTTTGCAAGCTCAAGAAAAACTCTAATCCCACTGTAATTAACCATTCACCGAACAACATAGCGAAGCTACCTATTGTTCGGCGATTGGTTAAATAAAATTGGATTGGTGCTTACTTCAAGCTCGCAAACTTGATTTAAAGAATTTTTACTACCTCTCATACAATCGATGATTGTTCTACTGTTTAAACAATATGTTAGCA